>CM002478.1:3342804-3362071 GCA_000325765.3 Leersia perrieri
AGTCGAGGTGATTGCAAGCAGGAAAATAGCTCAGTACATTGGCTTGAAAGGGGTCAAGAAAATATTTATGCTTCATTTAGTCCTTAGCACTTGAGCCATTTTGTATATCAGTATTAATGTGTCTTATGAAAATTCCCCCAAAAAAGTATTATTGTTGTCTGGGAGTAACCACTAAAAGGCATTCTTTCAGTGACATAAAAACTATGCAATAATAGAAAAAGGACTTCTTTCACCTGAAGCTTCTAGGCTCTTTATGGATCATGCACATGGCTACTTAAATGGTAAAAATTGGATATACGCTATGTTTTTAATCCGATCTATATTCTATTGAACTCAGACCTCCCCGATCTGAGTTTCTGTTGAACTCGGCCTCCCTGTTTGTTCTTCTTCTTTAATATATTAATAGAGTAAGAGTAAAAGGGTACAAAATTATAACTCAAGAAGAGCTATAATTAGGCTTGGCAACGGGCAGGTCGGGGCCGGGTTGGAGAAGAACGCCCCTGCTCCCGCCCCTGTCCCCCGAATTCATCCCCTAGCCCAGGCCCCGAAGCAATCTTCGGGGTGAATTTCTACCCCGTCCCTGGCCCAGCGGGGCCCCGTCACCCGACCGAGGCCCCGTAGCCCCCGTCCACGAGCGCCGACAAGGGGCGCCGGCAGAACGTCGACGACTGCCAATGCCGCGCCGGGGGCCTGGAGCGGCGTGGCGGCGACGGCGAGCTCCACTCCGGCGACCTGGAGCGTCGAGGTCGAGGGCGAGCTCCGGTGCGGTGGCCTGGAGGGGCGCGGCGTCGAGGTCGAGGGAGAGCGCTGCACCGATGGCCAGAGGGAGCGGTGGTGAGGTCGAACACAAGCGCCGCAGCGGCGGTCGGAGGGAGGCTGGCACGGAGGCGACCAAGGGGTTGCCACCGTCGGCCTCAGGCGCCACGGGGTTGCCGTCGTCGGGCTCGGCCGCCGAAGGTCTCGCCGTTAGGTGCCAGCCGCCGCACTCCTGGGGTGGAAAGGGATGAGGCTGAGGGAGTAGGTGGGGAGAAGAACTAGGGTTTTTCTTTATAAATGGTTGTGCAAGCTGGGCCTATTGGGCTATTGGGCTACAAATTCCATATTTTCACAGGGACTGCAAGCACCCGGGTCCCATGGGTGACCCCGCGGGTGATATCTATCCCCCGGCCCTGCCCCTGAAACAATCCGGGGCCCTGACCCTGTTCCTGCGCAGGGCGAAATTTGCCCCCGACCCTGTCCCTAGGGGCGGATCCCCGCCCCTAACGAGGATATTGCCAAGTCTAGCTATAATTAGAAAAAAGAAAAAAAGACAACCACACCACGTGCCTACAACAGAACCCACTACAAAGAGAATGAACATAAACATGGCACTCTAAAAGATAAGAGTCTTCTAAACGACGCCTCCAACAAAGATACGACGCAAAGTACACCGTCGCCGCCCGTCCCAATAGCTGGAACGTGGTTTTCACCTGAATAAACCCTTAGGTTGAGGAATTACACAACAACGTCTCAAAAGAAAAGCGACACCCGTAGGCGTCACTGTTGCTAGTCCGAAGACAGGGCTTTCACCCGTGATCATCTCCTCCCATGTCAATGAGTCTGTTCATCTCAACACAACCTCCACCACTAGCTCCCCTTCAGCGTGCCGCCACTGTGCCATCGCTTTGCCGCCAGCTGGCCATTAAGTATAAGCTCGACACTAGCACACTCAATCCATCCATGCAGTTGGGGTTGGAGAGGGAGAGGATGAGAGAGAAGGATGGATCCCCTCTCCTCGCCTAGCCTGCCAAATGTGGTCATCTTTTGACGACAAGGCACCGCCGCAAGAGGACTAACGTCTGAATTAGAGTCTGTCGTGAGCCTGCAACTCCCACCTCACGGAGTTACTGTCATTGCTGCCTTGGTCAGGCCACCAGCATCGCTCACAGGCTACTCAACACCGTCATCGCCTTGCCGCCACCTTGCCGCAATGCTGGACTCTTGACGTCCACCGTAGTTGGCCAAGCAAGTCTTGATGCCTCAGCACCTCGCTGGCCTTCCATCGCCTCTAGCCGCTCAATTCCGTTTGCCGGCCTCCGCATCACGCCGTCTACCGCTGGCCGTGGCATCCTCCACCGAGGGTGCTGCCGGGCAAGGGACAGGAGCCTTCTCCAGTTGTGCCGTCGCTGTGCACGATCATGTCCGGGCGCCGCCGCCGTAGCTCCCCCATCCCGCCGCCCTGACACACCTCCGCGAGCTACCGACAGGATGTGGGTTCACTGGCATCAGATCCAACGTTGCCGGCCATGGATCCGGGCTCCCCAGCGCCGGAAATGTCCCCGTCATACCCGGATCGAGCCACGCCGGTCTGCCAGCGTCTTGCTCCCCGCGCAGCCGCACCGGCCATCTCCTGGACGCCACCGGCCGTCCGCACGCGCAGTGCCACCTCGCGTGCACCCGCTGTCGTGCCGCCCCCCCACACGCCGGCCATCTCCTGGACGCCGCTAGCCTCTCGCACGCACAGCACCCGTCGCCGCTTCACCTCCCACGTGCCAGCCATCTCCTGGACACCGCCGGCCGCCCGCATGCGCAGCACCCGTCGCCGTGCCGCCTCCATGCCTCCCACGCGCCCCCACCACGCATCTCCTCGAGCCTGGCCAGATCCGCCGGCCGTGGGGGGGGGACCACCCAGCATTTGTTTAGCAGAGTGAAAAATTGTGTTACTCATATGCACATTAAAAAGCTAGTGTTGCATTTATAGAAAAAAAAACGGTATCCAAAATTGTATTCATATTACATGGATTGTGCTAGAAAAAATACCCGTGCATTGCAACGGGAGAAATACTCATTAGGTAAATAACACTTATTTATGTGTTGTGTCACACATGCTTTACCCGTGGTAGAAATCGCTCGCCGTAAATGGCCGGTTCTTCCCCATCCCTAAATATTTGACGCCGATATCTTTTTTTTTAGAAACGTCAACGGGGAAGAGATTCCCCACCTGAACTTTATTAACTAAGATAAGAGAGATTACAGAGTCATAATATTACAGAAAAGGAGACAAAAGAGGCTAAAAGAAAGGCATTTGAAATTGCCACATCTAGGAACACCCGAACAAAAGCCAATCAAACAAAGCTAACACCTTAACTCCACACCACCCAAAACCCATACAACCTTGAAGCACCTGGTCGAATCGCCGCAGGGCCTCACCGCCATGCTCAAGCCGGCTCGAAATGAACGCATGACGGCAATAACTTTTTTATGCATGTTTGCTACGGTAATTATGGCCTAAGAGCCGGATCAAACAGCCACCAAATAAATTTGGTAGACAGGAAGGAAAAAAAAACAGAATGGCCGAGAAATTGCAAATTAAACTTGTTAGATACATGAGTCCATGACACATAGTAGCTGAAAAGGACATGCATGCATATATTTCTTGCAAAAACAAAAACAGAAGAAACATATGCTGCCTGGAACAAGAACAGGTCTTGTAGTACACGTTGCTTGTATTAATTACGTGAA
The DNA here is from genome assembly GCA_000325765.3 of Leersia perrieri. Taxonomy (NCBI): domain Eukaryota; kingdom Viridiplantae; phylum Streptophyta; class Magnoliopsida; order Poales; family Poaceae; genus Leersia; species Leersia perrieri. Next base: position 3,346,306 of record CM002478.1, read on the forward strand.
CGTCGCCTGTGCTAACTTGCTCACCATCCAACCCTCGATGTCGTTCTTGTGCTTAACCTGGCCCTCGATGTCGTTCACGGGCAGCATCTCAACGCAAAGTCGTTCGAGAACGTGCGCGTTGGTCAGCAGAAGCCAGACCAGCATCCTCTGAGCCTCCTCGTCGCCGTTGTACTGCAACAGCTTGATCGTGGTGACGCGATGCCGGAGGCAGCCGATCGCCGAGAACCTGGACTCGTCCTCATCGGTGAACGAATTGTCTCCGTCGCGCTCCTGACGTTTTTGGTCCTCCTTGTATTCCGGGTGACAGTTGTACCACCCGCGATCGTCGACCTTCGCCGCCGTCCTGGTCCCGGCAGTAGTCAACGGGGCGGAGGGCGAAGCGGAGGTCGAGGTGGAGTTCGTCACGTGACGCGTGGCGGATGACGTGGTGGAGGCACACGTCGACGAAGACGTGGTCCCACCAGTGGCAGCTGTCGAAGGCGAAGGAGAAGCGGCGGAGTGGGAGGTTGCGGCCGTTGCAGCGGCGGCGGTTGAGGAGCACGGCGCTGAGGCCGTCGAGGAGCTCGTCGCTGCAGCTCTTGCGCTCCAATGCCTCGAAGTAGAAGGTGTCCCAGTCGCTGCTCCGCTCGCCCTCCTTCTCTTCGAGAGAGACGGTGTCGACGAGGCCGTACAGGTTTCGCCACCGGCGGGAGAGCACCGCCGTTTGGCCGGCCTCGGCGTTCGTGAGGCGCGACAGGATTTGGCCCAGCAGCTCGTCCGGGAGTTCGCTCAGCCGGTCGATGCCGCCGCCGGGTGATGACGGCGACGACGGCGCCTCGCGTATTGCCATTGTCGATGGTCGATCTTCTCGACCGACCGATTCCTATGTAGTTTGCGTGTACGTGCCGCTATGAAGATTTATAGTCCTAACATATCGCTTGCTGATCCTTTAATCGGTGAGAACCAGGACTCGTAATTGAACAAACGTTGCATGCGAGGATCCCGAATCTGTTACAAACAATTCACTAGTGCAATTACCTATCTAGTACTAATCTAATTAGTCTGAACAGTATAGATATTAAGTTTAGATGTCTATACGAATTTTAGAACATTTTTAGATTTCTAGAAATATAATTTCCCCGAAAATCTGTTCGTTTGTATTATGTGGTTTTCCATATCAATTCCATATAAACTGGACTAATCCAATCTGAAAAGTGTAGATAGTAAGTTGAGATCTCTATACGAACTTTGCAACATATTGTCACTAGAGTTCCATAAATACACGTTCCCCGAATATAACAGGAAACAAACTAGGCCACCACGTATATATGTCCGCGCGATTATCATAAATACACACGCCTACCTACCTTCGTTGTTGCACACGACGTACGAAATCGATCTCGACAATCTCCATCGAATAAACAACATACATGGCGACTACTACGTCGACGACGACAACAACTACTGGCAATCCTCCGCCGCGGCGCGACCGGCTGAGCGATCTGCCGGACTCGACGCTTGCCCAAGTGCTCTCCCATCTCGGCTCCATCGATGCGACGTGCACCTCGGCTCTGTCCACCCGGTGGCGCGACGTCCACGCCGCCGTCCCCGTCATCGACCTCGTCGACCCCAAGAACGGCGATCGGTATGGCTCCAACATCTCAACCTGCTTCGACCACCAGGTGACCGCCGCCGTCCTCGGCAAAGCCGACGACGTCAAAACACGGACGTTCCGCCTCAACGCCTTCTCCCCGCCGTACGATCTCCGCGACCAGTGGTTCGCCATCGCCCTCGAGTCCGGCCTCGAGGTGTTCGACGTCAAGCTTCGGTATTGGGATCACTCCATGCGGAGGCTATGCCCCTTCGCCGTCCAACCCAACACCTCCGCCGACTTTGTTGAGTCCACGCGTAATGCCTTCATCTCCACGCCGCCGCATGTCTTTCGGTGCGACACGCTGCGATGCCTGCGTCTCACCAACTTCACGCTTTATCTCCCGGCGGGCAAGTCCGCCATGCCGTCGCTGGAGACATTGTGTCTCAAGAAGATGATGGCGAAGAAGATGGAGAAGAAGAAAAAGAAGGAGGACTGCAGGGATCCGGTGCAGCGGCTGGTCTCGTTTTGCCCCAACCTGGTTGATCTGACGCTGGAGGAGTGCCCCACGGTGACGGGGCTCGTCGTGGCGAGCAACCGCCTTGAGAGATTCGCCATGATCTGCTGCCACAACGCCACCCGCGTCGTGCTCCACACCGACCGCCTCCGGACGCTACGTTACAGGGGCGGATTGCTCGCCGGCGGCGACGAATTCTTCTCGGTCGGCGACTGCTCCGGCGTCGTCGCGCTCACCGTCGACATCTGCGAGAGCCTCAACGGCAAGCCGACGCGTGACGTCATCCCTGTCACGAATCTCATCGCCGGCTGCGGCAATAACCTCACGTTCCTCCACCTCCACCTCCGCCCGGCAATGGCGAGCCACAGCAACGCGTTCGCACGGGCCCTGTGCCATGTTCCCCACCTCAGGCAGCTCTCGCTCAAGGGCATTGTCCAGAACAACCAGACCGTCCGCGAAGTCATCACTTTGCTCCGCAACACGCCCAACCTCGACGTGCTCTCGCTGATTCTTGTCCGTCCTCAGAAACCAAAGCCGGACTACCACTATCTCGACATCGACGACGGCGGCTCTGACGGCGACGACGACGACGAGTCGCAGAACAACGGCGGCGGCCGCGGCGGCCAAGAGAGCAATGTCGACGTGCACGTGCCGCGCAGCTTGTGGGACACTCAAGTCGAGTGCTTGCATTACTGCTTGAGGAAGATCAATGTGGTCAACTACAACGGCAAGCCCTACGAGAGGATGCTCGCCAAGTATCTACTGTCTAAAGCATGGACGTTGGAGCAATTCTCCGTTACGCTGCCAGCTAAAACTACAATAGATCGTCGACAGGAGTTGACCAAGGAGCTGAAATACTGGCGAGCCAACAAGCGGGCAAGAATCTCTTATCAGGAGTAGATTTTGATTTTTCTTTTATTCTCATCAATTTTATGGATTATGGAAACTTCAATTTTTGGATGTGATAGTTATGTTGTTGAGAAAATAAAGAAAAACTTCAATCATACAGATTTTTGGTTTCAGAAAAATAATAACTAGATCATGCCCGTAGGCACGTTCAAGCTCAAAAAATCAAACCAACATTATGGCTAAAAGTTTTTAATAATTTAATGGGGAGATGAATGAGACACTGTCAGTGGTAAAAAAAAATAGTGGACACACTGGACGAAAACACTACGGCGCGACGTTGACTAGTCGCACGCGTGCCTCGGCGCGTGACTGACCCACGTGTTTCCACGTGTCCGTATGGGTGGAGGAACGAACAAGGCAAATACGGAAGGGCAGGTGGCTCGCTGCTAACGAAAAGAGGATTCTGTGCTGGTTTTTTTCCTTTTTTTTTTCTTCTTTCTTTCCCAGGCCGCGTTTAAATCAGCCTGGTAGGGGTGGCTAATTTCCATATTATTGCGCATATGCTACCCAAGCCACTAAACGGTGTATTATTTTAAAAAAATTAAATAAATCCATTTTTTAAGTTTAAAATAGTTAATACTTAATTAATTATATGCTAATGACAATTCTTGTTTTTGCGTGTCCAAAATAATACGAACCTAAAAGCTGATTCAAACGCGGCCCTGGTTGTTTTCCTTTTCTGTTGGTTTCTTTCTTTTTCTGCCCTTCTTTCCGTTGGTTTCTCTTGAGCAATCTTTTATCTGGTTTTTCTTAATTGTTTTTAACATTTTTTCATTCAATTTTTTATCATTTGTGCACGTAAACACCTAAAGCAAGTTTATGTTAACCAAAGTTTATACAAACCAAAGTTTTTACGACAAAAGTTTATGTAGATAACATAAATACAATTTGGATGGAAACTTATTTTTATAAATGCTACACAAACATTATTATTAATATATATGTATAAGTTTTGCCATGCATATGGTATGAATATATTCTTTTGTTTAATCTGCTTAAAATGGTTCAAGTGGGTCCCATACTCCCACCCACGTCATTACTGGGATAAGGCAGGCGTTGAATGATAAAGGGGACCACGTGCTTATGCATGTAGCGGATCGATGAGATGTCAGGGGCATGCGCAAGTGCATGCTTCCCAACGTGCCGGTACATGCTTCGGGCCTGACTATCTCGCATCCGTGTGCCACAAAGGGGAGGTGGCACACGGATTTGCCGTTAACTTTCTGTTAAATCCTCTGTTACGCATTTTTTCTCCCTCCTCGGTTCTAGTTTTTTTTCCTTGAAATAAACTTACAAAAGGAATATGGAAGGAAATGTAAATTTCACATAGAAAGGTTTAGAATAGATGATAATTTCAAACAGAAGATTTGAAACTTTCAAATTTCAAACTGATTCTTTCAAATTGAAAGAAAATGAAACTTTTGATTTGAAAGAATTTGAAACTTTCAATTTGGAAGAAATGAAACTTTCAATTTGAAAGAAATTGCAACTTCCAATTTGAAGTAATTTGAACTTTCAAATAGAAAGGAAAACGAAAATTCAAATAGAAAGAAAAGTTGAAAAGCTTCAGATGGAAAAGAAAAAAATCAAATAAAAAGGAAACCACAATTTTCAACTAGAAAAAAAAAAGAACAAAAAAAAAACAGCACGGCAAGACCCCGCCTCCACCGGTGGAGGTCGCCGTCGACGATGGCGAGTGCTGGGATGGCGGCGCTGCCCCTCCGCAGCCGGTGGAGGCAACATCGGCGACGGTGGGCATGGGGAGGGCAGCATGCTCCTCCGCCTCCGTTTCGTTGATGGCGGATGCGGGGAGGGAGGGTGTCGTCGTCGGAAGGTCGTCGACGACAGCGGCATGGAGAGGTTATCATCCATGACGACAGCACGAGGATGCAACGCGGCACGCGGGGAAGGCGGAGACGTTGACGCGAGGCATGACTAGGGGTCGACATCTCCTTCATCGAGGTTGCCGGCGACAGGGGCATTCTAGTCCAGCCATCCGAAAAAATGAGAAAAAATTAAAATTTGCTAGGAGATGAATTTTGGGCATTCGGGCGGAATGTCAACGTTTGAGAGGGGCATTTTAATGAAGCCAATTTACAAAATGACATTTCAGGGAAAACCACTTTTGAGAAACCCATAATGTCAATTTTCTCGTTTTTCAGAGCCTTCTCAATTTCATGCAACCTTGCTGAGCAGCATAATCAACATGAAGGAAACGTACTGAAGCGGTCAAAACGGCGAACCCTGGACCGGCACAATACAGCCCGTTTCACTGGCCGTGCCTAATCATTAATCAATCATCGCTCAAAAAAAAAAGAAAAAAAAACTACTGGCTACACAGTTCACTCACTCGCCAGCAACTACCTTTCGTGGGCGCAGGCGACGCTGCCGCCGCCGCTCCCATCCGTCAGGCCGGGCATGGTGCGCCGCGTAGCCGACACCGGCGCCCTCGTCGGCTGCATCCGCCGCTCGAAGGGGGTTGGTGCGATCCAGGGCTGGGGCCGAAAGGGGATCTGTGGCGGCGCCCCTAAGGACGCGCGTCACGTGTTCGACGGATTGCTCCGGCGGGGAAGGGGCGCCTCGATCGACGAATTGAACCGCGCCCTCGCCGCCGTCGCGCGCAACAGACCTGCGGCGGCCGTGTCATGCTTCAACCGCATGGCCCGGGCAGCCGGCGCCGACGACGAGGTGATGATCCCTCCTCCCACGCTGCCCACCTATGACATCCTCATCGGCTGCTGCTGCCGCGCCGGCCGCTTGGACCTCGGTTTCGCGGCCTTCGGCAGTGTCATCAAGAAGGGATTTAGAGTGGACGTGGACATCTTCAATTGTCTGCTCAAGGGCCTCCGTGCCGAGAAGAGGACGAGCGATGCCATGGATTTGGTGCTTCGCAGAATGACTGAGCACGGCTGCATACCAAATGTCTTCTCCTACAGTATTTTTCTCAAGCTGCTCTGTGACGGGAACAGAATGCAAGAAGCGCTCGACCTGCTCCACATGATGGCTGATGATGGAGGCTGCCCACCTAATTTACTTTGTTTATTCTAGTTTCCAGCTATGCATCTTACCTCTCCAACAATTTTAGGATGTTGTCTGAACTGTGTTGCCATCTTGCAGTGGAACCTCTCCTCTTTTCTTCTTTTCTTGTGTATAAATTTAATAAGGGATAATAACTGATAATTTATTCAGCTGAAGACTGCTTGATGGCACAGGTGGAGGACTATTTTCACTGTTGGCTCTACTCAAGTTTAATAGGAGAGCTTACTTGTTAGCTCTACGGCCCTGTTTCTTTCAGCTTAAGATTATTGTAATCTACATTATTAAATCAGATTATTATAAGCTAGATTGTTGTAATCCGTAGTAGAATAAGTTGTGAGTTGTTTCTTTCCTAGATTATTGAGTTTGCAAGTCTAAAGAGGAAGTGGGGTGGCATGGTGGGTAATTTTCCACTCAATAAGCTGGAAAAAGCTCACCTAAATGAGTTTATCAGATTATAATAATTTGGGCTCTAGATTATAATAAGCTGCTTCAATAAGCTGTCTGTTTCTTTCAGCTTACTTCTAATAATCTAGATTATAATAATCCCAAGCTAAAAGAAACAGGGCCTAATTTAAATTGTAGCTAGTATATACAATAGATTAGCTATAAGATTGACTCAAATTCTCCCCTTCTATCTCTATACATTAAATATATTTATTTTTTAGTTTGTGTAGAGCTAGCTCATACACTCTTGTATGAGAAGCCACTCTTTCTCTTTTGCATTATCTATCTCCTCCATATAGATTTATAGCTAGCTTGTAGCGCACTATTGTACCTGCTAGTTTATGACAGAATAATACAAAACTTTTTGGTATCCCTCTTAACGAGGCACTGAGGACATGGTAACAGAGTACATAGTACCAGGAGCTTCGGAGCCTCGACCCCTTTTCAGTGCCTGGTTAGCACTATCTTATACAGGTACTAACTTTGGCATAAATACAACGTGTAGGAACCATCTAAAATTTTGACTCATCTAGCTCGAGCTAGGGCAGAAGATCTCCTGTTTGGGTAACAAGCTAACTGAATTTTATTTTATTTTTGGCAGGGGAGATATGCATGCCAATTCTTAGAGATGCTTAATATAAAGTAGGGAAAATGAAGTTCTGATGGAGTTGCCATACTGTAATCCGAATCATACTCGACAATTTTTTTTTTTAGTTCCTCTGGAATCATTTGATCGTATTTATCTTGAAATTTGTTTATAGTGCCCCGCTATTAGTCATAACTACTGATAATTTGAGCTTCAATGGTTTTTCTGTTTCTGTGAAAGATGCGCGCCTGATATCTGCATCGAATTATATTCTGTAATCATATTCATGGGAGAATGGGAGATATCTAGATAGGAAACATATAAATTAAAACTACCTTTAAGATAAAGATTACCGTTTCGAGAATTAAGCTCTGTTTCTCATGCCAGTAGAATTCCTCGTTCCTTTCTTCAATTCTGCCATTGTACTGTCACGACGATATGATTCCAGAGCACTTATGATTGATTCGTTTTGAGCTGATTTGTTTTGAGCTGCATTGGTAGTTGGGTCTCTATTACATTTTTCAGAGCCTACGTTTGAATGACCATCAGCTTCATATAATTTCTTTAGCACGATTGATGCTTTGCTCAAAGAAGGCAGAAATGAAAATGCCATGGATTTGTTTATTCCAGAATACTGTGACCTGGAACTTGCTGATTACTAACACAACGAATGAACACAGTTGATAAACAATGTACTACTAGTAAAGAATTGGTTTGCTGACACGACGAGCTTGCCAGTTGCCACCGGGTACAGACATCTCCCTCTCTGATTACTACTGATTACTGCGATAATCAGCAACTTCGAATGCACACGCTGTATTTTAACTCCTGAGGCTGAAACAGAGCTTGCTTCCTTCTTCACATTCAAGGATAGCAAACAGCCAAAATATTACAACAGGCCAATAATCCACAATCTTATTTGCAACAAATGTTGCACCTAAATAATCATCTGAAAGCTAGATAAGAAATTTTCCTGGCACTCAACTTCTAACTATACAATTTTTTTCTTGTATCTGTTCATGTTCATGTCAGAACAACTGAACACAAAACTAGAGCTCAAACAGAACCACTTGCAATCTTTCGGTGGACATGGGTTTAACTCAGGTGACCCTGATGAGTAAAACCACCATGAAGAACATACAGGTCATCACGAAGATGAGCATCCACTGGAAGCATGTTGTTTTGGAAGCCAGCGAGTACACCTCTGCTGCCCGTGTGGTTGCATGCCCCGTGCTTGCCAAGTTATGATCAACAGCTCTCTCGGTGGAATCAAAAGGATCTGCACAAACGAACAATTGCCAATGTTAACACCCATGAGCTGAGCTGCTGATAAAAGTGTGAATGAAAGAAGAACATACTACCTTCTCTGTTTCTTGGACAGACTGATGCATGGTGAGACTGCTATCTTTCAGTTGGCGGGATAATCGACCATTTCATCAGTCAGATCGTCTTGCAGCTTTCTGTGTGGTTAGAAGATCCACCAAGGTTAGACGAATAACCGGTGTATTTATTATATCCCGAGAAAAGGGATCACAGCTTAAGTCCACATTCTCATCTATTTCAATGTTTCATAACAGCAAACTCCGTTAAAACCATCAATGTATTGATCTGCAGATTGGTTGCTTATGTTTAGTACTCCCTCAGTCAAAAAAGAACTAACCAACGTCAAACATAAGGGAAAAGAGGGAGTACATAACGAACAATACAGATGCTAGCCCACCCAGAGATCAAACAGCAAACAACTTTTGCCAATGCAGAAAGAGTTTAACATACATATGTTTCTCAATCTGAGCCTGCACTTCAGCGTCCAGTTTAATAGGTATCGCAATATCTCTGTTCTCTCTCTCATGACTGCTTGGTATGACTTCCAAGTGAGCTCTGCACAATTACATACATTCGTTCATTAGGTGTAATAATAAGTAATAGTTGTAAGTCTGTAAGGAAACAAAACACCGTACCAAAGTTGACTTACATTGGTCTCCTGCGCAATCCTGATGATAAGGATATTGGACTTCCTGCCTTTTCTCCGGCGTAATACCTTTCTTCCTCTCTATTCTCATCAACTTGCATTTCATTTTCTGGCTGAATAAAAGAATCAACGAGAAGTGTGTATACAAGATACAATCTATATATGTAATTGTGACTGCACTGCTCTGAAACATCAGTTGATTTTGTTTTAAAACATCATAAGTAAACTATATGCAGCATTGAATTGAAGATAGAGAAATCTAAGATATAAATTTAAAACATCTATCAACACGACGAAAGCATACCTCAGGAGCAGCAAGCCTGCCGGCCAGTGCTTCAATCTTATCTGAATACTCACTTGTTTTAGCTTTTGATATGCTGAATCAAGAAGAAATTCATGAATGGACATCTTTAGATCATGGGGGAAAGTAGAGTTTACACAAGAAGTAAAAAAGATTCAATGTAGGTGAATGCTTGCTCTGTTCTGTTGACTAACAGGCCACTAGGCCAAGTGTAATATATTTCTTACGGAAAAGTAGTGAAATCTCAGAAATCTTCATAATGAAATTGCAGTTCAACAAAATGAAGGAAGATGGTGAACACTTAAGTTGTAGGCAATAATATATCCGTTCTTTTCTAGGGCATGGAGGAGCATATCTTTACAAAGAGTATCCAGATTTTCATGACAAATGCTAGTAAACCAAAATTAAATTACATGATATGCCATGCTTTCCCATGGAGCATTTCATGTGGGAAAGCATGGCATATTTTGAGCTAAAGAAATATACACTAGAGGAAGAAGGTCAATAACCGACTAGGTAAAAAGACTTCAGTTCGCATTTAAAGTAGCTCAGTGCATCATATTTTTGCACTCATTGGAAGGCATTAGAATAGAATGTATTCAGGTACAATTGTACAAAATAGAATGTTTAAATACACCATCCACCAAAGCAAGTTGGCAACAGAATGTTAAACAAGATTAGCAGCCAGCAGTCAACTGGTCATTGACCATCTTCCAGATTTTAGCATAATAACAAAAAAATGATGCACTCAAAAGACCAAGGATTCAGAACTTGGCGGTAATATTAGTGCAAAGAAATAAGAGCCAGCTATCAGGTTCCCGTGTAACAGTTTAATATTGGACCAGCGATTTGATGATTTTCACCTTGTCATATACTAGCTGGAAGGCTTTTTGAGCATCGATCCTCAACATATTTTAGCTAGGTAATAGACTGAAAGATGTACAACAATCATCGTGCCGCAATTCCTCAAAATGTGGTATCCTAGATCACAACAGAGAACATAAAACACATGAATACCTTGATATCCCTTCTACAGTAGTTTTTGCTCCTAGCTGTTCCAACAATTCCCTGGCAGTTGTTACATACTGCAGTTGGCTGGAGAATGTCAGTGTATTTATAACATCTGTTCAAATTGATAAATATTAAAGTGTATTGATTAGCTACCACCTGCTAAAATCAAATCAAACATAATCATGAACTACAGTTACATGAGCAGCCTTCTCAAGTTCACCTCAACCTTGCTGAGCACCATAATCAAGATGAAGCAAGCCTACTGAAGCTGACAAAACAGACATATCATTATGTAACACCTATCACACATAACATCAGAGCACTACAGGGTTCCTCTTTCTTCTAACAGTAACAATGTGGACAATAAATTGGCACTAAATTGAGTATGACTACATGTAAAACATAACATGCCCCAGATTCCACGTTAACCTATGAATAGCAGAAATACAGAGATAACGGTTAGCCTATGTTTACAGCATGTACAAGTGTAACACATATATACTGGTGTTCCAACAGATCTACAACACTTCGCTATGGTTTGGAATTTGGATGATCAAAAAATTTGGCATGTTATGGCAAAATTCTATCCTTCGTCAGTTTTGGGGGCATCCAAAGTATAGCAAAATCTAAAATTTTGCACTTCAACAAGTTTATAGGTCGTACAAAAATCAATAAGCTGAACATGTTATGCATGATGGTGCCTAAGAACCGGTATGTACGAATAGGAATTAACCAGTTTGGACATGAAAGAAAAATCAAAAGCATTGAAGCAGGCATTGCTAAAGAATTAGGGGACTGGGAGGTGACAAGATACCTCTTCTTGAGCGCACTGAAATTTGCAACCAAAAAAAAAAAATCTAATGAAGAGTACACCAGGTCAAAACATGGATGGGTTTGATCAGCCACAGGAATACCCACGGATCCTACCACTATAATGTTCCAAAAACTCATAAAGCAGGATGTGTTTTCTCAGAGATCGAAATTACACCTCAGTTTGGGGAGGGGGAAATCAATGTTGATGCAGAGGAGGAGAAGCTTCGCACACCGCCCCCTGCTCGTCCCGTGCGCCGGCCGCCCCCTCCTCGCCCCGCGCGCCGGCCGCCTGGTCCGCTAGATCTCCAGCCGCGGGAACTCGGCCATCCCTGCGCTGCCGGCGAGAGAGGGGGTGTGTGAAGGGGGAGAGCTTACGGTTGGAGAGGAGAGCGGCTATACAGGGTTTGTTTGGTAGTGCCAGCTCTAACTTCACCACTACTTCTAGGGCTATCCAACCAAACGATTTTAGCTCCATAAAAAATATGAGCGGAACGGGTGGAGCGATCTGAAAAAATGAACTACAAAGATGAAACTGGAGCAGGTCGACTCTCCTCAATTCCCTCTCTTTCTCTACTTCCCCGCCTCCGACGAAGGTGGTTCGTGACGCCGGACTCTGCATCTGTACACTCACAAAACCTATTCCCGTCTATCGTCTGCCTCTATCTCGGTGGCTCCGTGGTGTCACCACCGCCATATCGTTCATCTCTGTTCACCGCCCACGTTTGGTCTGGCTACACCTTGGCCATCCCTCTAGGTTACTGATGAAAACCCCTTCAACCCTACCCACCCCATACCTAAATACTAGTGTTAGGGTTTACGACCGCGCTCGTTGGAACCGAAGAAGATGACACCCGGGTTCATCATCCCTCGGCCCTCGCCAAAATCCATCAGAGATGGACGTACGCATATCTTTGTGTTGTTTGTATCATACAATGCGGAAACACGGGTCTACGGTTGTTAGACACGTGCCAAAGATACATCTAAATAGACACGTGCCAAATATACATCTAAATAGACACGTGTCAAAGATACATCTAAATAATACACATGTATAATATAGATTAAATGTTTATTTATATATGACTCTAGCCCGATCGTAATTTTTATGTACCCCTACTCACTAAAATATACGGACTAAAGGATGATATATATTTTTCTTTACCTCCTTCAATTCCATAATACAAGTGTTTTTAAGTTATTTATACCAAAAAAATTACGTATAAAGAAAAGGAATTGTTTATATATATACCACCTTAGTTATCAAAATTTGAATTGCTACTATTTCTTCATGGATGATCCCTGTCCGCTAGGTTGCATTCATTTGTACCTAGGTTGCATTCATTTGTACCAAGAAAATAGTGCTGCCATTATTTATAGATTTTTTTTCTTGTACGTACGCTTTCCCGAACTACTAAAGACTGTGTTAAAATTTCCTACATAAAAGTTATTTAAAAATCAAATTAATCTATATTAAAGTTTAAAAGTGCTAATGATGTTTTCTCGTGTTACAGGCAATATGCAACGTTTGATTTTGCCGATCCTTATAAACGAACGCAGCCATATATCCCATGGAGAGCATGGAGAAACAAAGGTAAACGGTGAATGAAGGGGTAAAAAAGAAGCAGGAAGAAGGTGGTGAGCGGTGAGCCCCTCCATTTTTTAGATTAGCTGTATCATCTGTTGACTGTATCAAAAGTTTGGCGTATATGTGTGTTCCCTGACAAAATTACTGATTGTTTCATCAAAAGGAAGGGTAAACTGTTGCAGAGTGAATAAACTCACTCCAGCGTAATCAAAACAAACTATACTATATATCTTCACTTGAGAAAAAAAAAACCTGGTAGAACAACACGACATACACAAATCAAACAACACGGTAATTACTAGCGTACAAACAACATACAACAGCACAAAATGCTCCCGTAAAAGCAGTAGAGCACAAAACACACACACACACAGCAGTACTAGTACAGTACGTACGTGTACGTCATTTATATGTTACACACACACACAAAGGAAAAGGAGAGTCATCACGCATATATAGCCTCGTGCGACGGCTTAACCGTTAAACACGTACGCCGGCGATCGATCGATCGATGACGTCATCAATCAATACCTCCGCGTGCGGCGCCTCCCGCCGCCGCAGGAGAGCACGCGGAACGCCCGCGAGAGAAGCCCCGGCTTCCTCGTGCGCACGCGTGGCGCCGTCGCCGTCGACGTCCTCGGCACGATCCGGCGCCACAGCGCCCGGAGCGACGCCGGTGTCCTCCTCCTCCTTGTCGTCGTCGTCGCCGCCATCGCCGTCGTTCCTCTCTTCCTCCGCCGCCACGGCGACCTGCCCGTCGTCAGCGAAGGCATGGTAGCAGTTGGTGGTGAGATTTGCTAGATTAGCTAAGCAAGAATGTGTATGGATGGATGTGATTGTCTCTTTTGGATTGTGTTTTTGTGCAAAAGTAGGTTCAACAGCTCCTCTGCCACGACATGGTTGTTGCTGCTTCCTTTATTTAAAGGTCGCCGGCGAGCAGGGTGACATGCCACGTGTGCAGGTGGATGGGGCCGTGAAGACGCGTGGTCGTGACACGTGTGAGGGGATCAGTGAAGTGGATTGGATTGGAGCGTCGTGCCTGCTTCGTCGACGTCGATCGACTACGTGCTTGATCGCTAGAAAGTACTAGTTACATGACACGATGATATATTCCGAGTGTGCCTGGAGCATCGGATAATAAAACATTTGTGTTCGCCAAAATGTACGTGTTAATAATTTATTCGCGATGTACCATGTAAATTTGTACACCTGTACCTTGTGACCTGCAGACAAACGGCGTTATGAATTGTGAGCTCCATCTGATTAGAAACATATATCTTTATCTTAGAGTACTTGTTACTATCTTAGTAACTACAGTCTTAACACGCAAACATTACTACGGATGCATCGCGGATGATACGTTTATCTATTTAAGTGCATGTACGCTTGATTTCTAACAGCAGTAATTAGAACGAACTACGGCTAGTCTGTACCAATAGCATACCACACATTGCTAATTTGCTACTCCATCCGTCCCATGATATAAACGATTTTGATATACAAATGGTATGGGACAGCAGGAATATTGTTTAAAGAGTAAATTGCACATTAAACTAGCATTTATTACCTATAGGTTGCATATTAGACTAGGTGATGTCATCTATTTTTACTTCAGACCATATTTTGTTATCAAAATATGCACTTTGGACTATATGGTCCACACGTCAAGGATAAGAATATCTTCCTCTGTCCTCCATGAGCCTGTTTGGTGCATGTCATTGATCAGCCTTGTTACTTCTCGCATCGGCAGTCCACTTTTCTTAGCACACGATGAGGTCATCTTCTTCCCCGCTTAACAGCCCGATGAGGCTCAACACTATTTTTTTTTTTACTGAATTCAACACTAGATTTTGGGGCTAAGGGATTAAGGTGGATGAGCCCCAGGGGCTCATGGGATCGGCTATGGTGGATGAGCATTGTGAGCCTAGGGCAGCAGAGTTGGAGCTCGAGCTCAGAGATTAAGGAGACATTTTTCTCATTTTTGCTACCAGCAAAAAGCCAGCAAGCAGAACATAGCGTGGGCCTTGAGCTCATTTTGCGCTGCTAGTGGCCGGCTTGCATAGATCTTCATCGACAAAAGGGTCTGTTTAGGGGAGTTTCTGCCAGCTACAGCTTTGCTAGAAGATACAGCTGGTAGAAGCTCCCCCAAACGGTTCACAGTTTCTGAGAAGCTGTAGTTAAGCTAGGTTTCAGAGATTTTCCAGATTCTTAGAAGCTGGCTACCAAACAACTACTTCTTAGAATCTTAAGCTCCCCAAACAGGCCCAAAAAAGACGAGGGAGAGAGGACAGCTAGAGAAGAACATGGCTCAACGTGAAACATTTGGAAAAGAGATTTGGTTTAAGCTCCTCCAAACAGGCCCAAAGAAGACAAGGGAGAGAGGACAGCTTGGCTCAACGTGAAACATTTGGGAAAGAGATCCGGTAGTGAAAAGTGATAAGGTTGCTTTGACCATGGTCCAAATTGCAATATAGGTAAAAAGGTAGTCTAATATGCAATTAACTCTTGTTTAAAATCATGCTGATCGAAAGCAAGCCACTGTGTACACTGCCGGTGCAGCGAACTCATACAAGGCAGCCTTCACGTACACCCTCCATCCCAAAAAAGAACCAATTTCTAGTTTTTCCTGGGGCTGAGGGTGTAGGCATTTGCCAGACAATTCAAGAACGAATCATCATAAGGCATTCATGCTTCAACAGTTATTGCAGGGGAAGAACATACAACTTCACCCATTCAGGCCATATATCTAACTTGAATGTATTAGTTTCCATATACTACAAGGCTATGCCAAAAATTGGATGTTGCAATTCATAAGAGGGGCAATTCTAGCCACTGGTAACTTGGATCCACACTGCAGCAATATTCATCAATGATATCCTACTATTGGCCAAAAGGGGCCGCCACAAAATGATATTCTAATTGCACTTCCCAGTACTGAGACTAATTCCTGAACTAATGAGGTATACATTTATGAGGCCAGTTCCGTGAAGAAAATCAAGTAAAAAAACACAAAAGAAAAAAA
>CM002478.1:3362081-3376975 GCA_000325765.3 Leersia perrieri
CGATCTCCTGTATAGCTTCCAAAAGTTAATCAGAATCTCATGAGCATTACTCCACAATTGACCTGCGCCAACACGCTTTGCTAATAGCATCTATCAGCAAAGGAGTAGCATTTTGGCTACATATCATGTTCAGAGTAGCAATTTAGTCGCATTTGATGTTTCTGTAGATTCTCCTCACAAAGAGAGTAGATCCTAGATAGCCGACAGCACCTAAACAAAAGAGGAAATTAAATATACTTGGTGGCAATTTAGAATGCAATGAATACAAGTAAATTTTCCCCACAAAAAAAACAAGTGAATTTAATACTTACCACAAAGTATCCCTAGTCCAAGGCAGAACATTAGGGTGTAGCCAAAATAGAAGCTTGTCTGGAAGAAGCCCGACATCTTTGTCTTCATATGATAATAGTATATCGAGTATAGATAGACATATAAGGCAGTAGATGCAGCGGAGAAGAATGATGTCCATTGCCAATGATAGTTCTCAGCATTCAACAAGAAATAAGTACCCACAATAGTGACACAAATGGTAACTATTATGAGGATAACAAAGACAAGCAACATGAAACCATATACATAATAAACCTGCCAAATACCAGAGAAAGAACTAGTGTTACTATCTGTCCATCAAACTAACAATGTTCTAAATATGAGCTGTTCTAGCAAAATAACAATGCTCTAGAGAAGTTGGAACTGAGAAGCACAGAAGTGTTCACTGATATATTTTCTTTTACCTTGTAGTTCCAGAATGAAGTGAACACAAAGTACATCTCAATGAAGATACTGCCGAAGGGGAGCAGGCCACCCATCAATGCGATGACAGAGGGTGTAAGGTACCACTTCTTCAAAGGAATGGGGCGTGGAATCGTCTTAACACGACACGGATTGTTGGGAGCACCACTCCAGTTCCTACCAACTACAGTTCCCAACAGAACCAATGGAAAAGAGATGAAAGCCCAAAGAACAAATATGACAACCATTGTGCCAAATGGTATAGCCGCTAGTGAGCGGTAGAAGATAGCAATGGTGTTCAGCACCAATCCAATTGAAAAGCACAAGAATGGAAAAAGGGATGCAGTAAGGATCATAGCCTTTATCCAGTTTTTGCCTGCCATGGAATCAGAAATTCATTAGTGAACAGTAGGTAAGAGACGCAGAAAATGAGGCTTTTCAAACTAAAGAATCTATTTCAGGATAGTAAAATAAAAGTGGGCAAGTTCAAAAATAATCCAAACAAACAAACAAAATCTGTATAAACATACCACCATTCCTAGAGTAGAGGCCACCACTAACATATCCAGAAATGAAAGATGTAAGGGCGTAGCACACAATGAAAGTTGTGATAATAGCTCCACGTCTGTCAAATAAAGTACATAATTTAGTAGGGTGCAAAGTCACGCTAGCTGAACAAACATTATTGTCAATCCAGCAAGGAAAAATACAACAGTGCCATACACAATGGAGATTGTAACAGTAGCTTGGCAAATTGACTCCAATATTTTTGTAAGGAAAAAAATATTGGAAACTCGTATTAGCTGAACCAACACTATTTCACATGGTAATGATTGATGAAAGCAGTACACTGAAAAACGAATCCAAATTCCTTAAACTTTACTCATGCACAATATGCCTTCTGGCAGGTAAATTGTGCTCACTGATACAAACAGTTCACTGCTCCAGAAGGCAACATGGATGAGCTTTTGCAAAGGTTGTAATGGGAGTATACAAAAAAAAAAAGCATATACTTAGCAATGTATATCCTACCTTTTCCTTGCCAAAATCCAAACTGGCAAACTCAATAATGACGTCAAAGATATCTCGAGGTATAAAATGTACCATGCTTATACTATCATGTCATTGTCCATCCCAATCCATTAAAAAAATCCAGGTAGTGCATATTTTCACACATCTATTCATCTATTTATAGGAACTAGGGTTGTGCATTTATTGTGATGTTCCAGATAAACATATTAATGGCTACAAAAACATATTGTAATTTGGGGCCTTTCCAGCCCTAATAGGATCAGGCCAGCATCAAGAGCTAATCACATACAAGCCCAATCCCAACAGCTGTTACCAGGAAAGCCAAATAACTTGCTTCTTTTGTTAGGCTTTATCCCTTGTGACTGTAGAATGTCTTCAGCATTAGACAAGATTTGTAAGAGCTAATATTTGGGAGGATTCAGTTAAGGTTGATTAACAAACATGAATAGCATCATCCATGATTTATCATCTGTTTCTCATGCCTTATGCTCCAAACATGAAGGAAGTCAGCCAGCCAAAGACATTTCCACTCATATTGGCTGTGTTTCCATTTCCCAATACCAAGGGTATGGCATACTCTATGCCAACAACAAGCATATGCAATGCAGAAAAAAAGGAGACTAAAAAAAGCTTGCTTGAGCTTACCCAACGTATAACATGCCAACAATGGCCAATACAATCACGAGGAGAATAAGAGCTGCCAACTGAGTGCCAATACCAACAAAAGCAGAAAGAAACGCCAGGCTCCGAGGAGGCCGGAATACATCTCCATGGACAAGCTTCCATCCAGATTCCTCACTAACATCTCTTTCCTGATAAAAGGAAATTATAACTTAATACAATGATCAAGAGATTAGATGAAAATAAATCAAAAATGGTTTGCTCCAAATGTTCAAACAATTCGTATTACACACACCAAACAAAAAAAAAATATCAGTATCAGGAGGGTACTGTAAAATTTGATGTCTAACGAGTTTCGTTTTGTTGAACATTAGATTGCTTGCATGGAAATGAGTAAATAGACCCATCATAAAAATATACTATGGAATCAAAAAACTATTGCACCTCAGAAACCATTAGAGTGAACAAAACATGACTCCTGCTACCAGAAGTTAAGCGATTGTTGGTGTGAGGTTTTGTATGCAAAACTTACAAGCGATTCCAGATCATCATCTTCACGAGCATATTTTGCATAATCATTTCTCAGCGTCCTCATCAATATCATTGATACCAATCCGGTCAAGAAAATAACCATCATGAAAGAATTGAAGATGGAGAACCAATGAATCTGAAAATGAGAAATTGCAGCACAACATAGTTGTCTTGTAAATTTCAATTTCTCAAGAGTTCACACAGAAACCAAAGTCTACCACTTCATCAAAACCAACTCAGATCGAAGTAAAATGCACAGGCCAAAAGTGTCCTGTGAAAGACAAACAGCTGTATCAGTGTGAAAAAGGATTACCTGGTGTTCGAAGAATGGGTAGTCCAAGTAAACTTCAAAACGCCGGGCAAATGCAACATTTGTTTGCACCCACTTCACTGAATAGGTCATGTCCAACTTTTTGCCAACTTCAAGAAGTTTGGGCGACTCTTGAGTAAGATTGACATGAATTATCTGCAGAAATAATAGTTAGAAAACATAATAGGTTTCAGATAATCCTGTACGGTCCTAAGTCAGAACAGCACATACCCTGTTACCATTGTATTTGACAACGATGTTCTTGTGTGTGTAAAGATAGTGCTTATTTTCATTGTTTTTGTCAGTCTCACCAACAAAACCTGCTCAGAAAGGCAACTAGCATATTATTCAAAAGACATAGTGAGTCGAAAGTATTAAAGCAAAAGAAATGTCTTTCAGCTTTAGAATTTGTTACCCCATAATGGAAGATCATCTAGGTGGTTTGACAACACGAAGCAATGCGAAGAAAGTTGGACAAAAAGAATGTCAGAAATGATAAATAGCATCCAAAATAAGAAAGACCTGCCCAGCAACACAGAATTAAATACACATCTTCATACCTATGAAAAGTTCAAACCAATATGAGCTTTCAATGGCATCAGTGAATTGCTGAACCTTTTTGTCATCAAGTTCAATTGTGCATATGGGACCCTTCTCCACATTTTCTGTTCAAAGGATAAAGTTTAAATGTACAATGGTTAGGAAAATCGGTTAGTTGCAAGGAACATGCATTTGATGAGCGTCCAAAAAAGAAATAAATTCAACGAGGATGTGACAAGATCAACATACTTAAAAACTTGATATCAATCTGGCTATCAATCAGCTCATTGCCACCTAGGACCTCTCCAAGACCACCCCATTTGTGTGCGGGGTTTTCAGATGGCTGGCAAAATGGTAGGCTGTAGTAGTTGTAGGTTTCTTGAGGGTTATTGTATGGGCCAACCTTGTTTACCCAGAGTTTAACCGTTTCTTCAGCTTTGTACTGCAAACAATTAAAATAAGAAACAGACAAAGTGGTTAAGTAGATGCAAAAGGTGCTCTCAGTGTGATTACACATCAGTAGATTAACATTTCAGAAATGACAGCAACAATTAATGTAACCAGTAAGAAACATTCAAATCTTCTGAGTCGATATGTGTATACTGGTATGGAACTGTAAGTTATAATAGAGTACTCCCTCCATTCCACGTTATAAGCGGTTTAGCCTCTTCATCTCGCATCAAGATCCACCAACATCCATATGAGTCTAGACACATATATGAAGCATATATATTGATCTATGCATGAATCTATTTAAAAGCTAAAAAACCTTACGGAAACCGAGGAAGTAACAATCATGGCCAGTTGCTGATAGTGCTAACAATAATATCGAAACCAGCCTTAAGGTTCAGGGCTAACTTGCTTGTTGTATTGGGCTGTTGTTCACCAGATCCAGTACCAACCGTAAGTATAATGATATTAAGAAAAGGAACCTACATCTTGAAATGCAATTCTTTCATTTTTAGTAATGATCAAATCATACTTATATAGATTTAGGTTACATTCCAGAAATTGCAACATGCTTAATTTAGATATGTAATATAGACTTAAAAGAGAGCAGTATTTCGTCTTTTAGCTAGAAAATAAGGTTTTGTATAATATGTAGTATCCTCATACTGCATCATGTGTCTCTGTTTTCCTGAGTTGGATTCCAAAGATGCAAGTTTTTCATATGTTTGCTTAGTTGAACTTCCTTTTTGGAATATTAACAGCAATAATTTACTACAGGTGGCAAAAAAATCGTAAAGTACTTCTAAAACACAGTGTGCAGCATGACAAACCCAATTAAAAAGGGCTTAGTCTCATCCTATATTTCATACTCACGTTGAACTACAGAGCTATGAAATTACACTACGGACTATACTTACCTTATCTACAAGAATCCTACAGTTATGATTCTAAAAATGCTATCCATCAGATATTATCCAAATCTAGGGTGCCAAAAGTTCTTTTACAGAGACACCAGTGTCAACAGAGCCTTACTCGATAGCATGAAAATTCCTCAACAACTAA
The DNA here is from genome assembly GCA_000325765.3 of Leersia perrieri. Lineage (NCBI taxonomy): Eukaryota > Viridiplantae > Streptophyta > Magnoliopsida > Poales > Poaceae > Leersia > Leersia perrieri. The sequence goes on from CM002478.1 coordinate 3,367,360, forward strand.
CATGCACAAGAAACTTGACAAAAATACCGGATATTCCAGGATCACCTAAGTTTGATTTTGAGCAATGTAAACTTTAAATAATGATAAGACAAATAAAGATTTCATGCAAGGGCAAGTTAGGAATACACATGGCCAAATATGTCAGAACCAGAAACTTATTTTCAACCCCAACTAAATACAGGTGAACTGGAACAGCAGAGCTAAACAACCATAAAGGTGGTATTAAATATTAATTATTTCTTGTCTGTTTCAATGGCGCTTTCAGGACTTGTCCGCAGTTCCGCACCATGTGCAGGAATTCCTTTTTTACTCATTGGCATTCACCAGTGTCCTTGAGGTGCATCCTAGGCGTCCAGTGCCACAGCGAAGCAGAGCAACGCAAATACCTAGCCTTCCACACCACCTGTGGACGCTCTTTGATCAAAATCACATTAATTGAGGGGTGGGGTCACGGGGGTTGAGGTCAATCAGGTCACACGTGTGGAGGAAGTGTGGGCTCCTGCGGGGAAATGCGAGTGCGTGGGAGGAAATGAGGGCGCACGTGGCCCCATGAAGCAATTAGAGAGAAAGAGAGGGAAAGAGCAGAGGACCAGAGGTTGGGCGGCAACTGGACGCTGAAACCCTAGCGACAGCAGCTGACCCCATGCTACCCCTTCTCCAATCCGCACCTCTTTTGTGATCTGTGAAGGATGTTTTCCTCTTCCCTCCTCTCTGCTGCTTCTTGTGCGCTCCCCTGCTTCTTGCACTCTGCTCTGCTGCTTTGGGAAGAGGAACTCATCTCACCTCTCTGCTCTGCTTCTTGCACTCCTCTTCTATGCATTGGTAACGGGAGAACGGGCGGCATGTGGATTTTAAGAATTGGTTTGTTATGCTCTGCTCTTCTTTGGAAAGGGGAGAATGGATGAGAAATGGGCTCAAGAATTGGCAGCAAAGAGGAACGTATGTACTACAAAATATGGTGACATTGTATAGGTTAGATGGGTGTAAGGGCCTTGACTCGCACCTTAAACGCCTAATCGTTTGCAATGGGGTATATCGCACTGTCGCCTTAAGAAAACCGACATTCACATAGAGTGGTGGGTCTGGGCCCACCCCTCTATGCCAGTACAGCATGTTCAACTCGTCAGCACTTTGACATTGGGAAGCTTTACGAATATATGTAGGTAAAATTGCATGCCGCACCAAGGCACCAAAAGGATAATATAAGAGTGAATATAATATAACAACTGTAACTAGCCCATTGCATCCCAAACATGAAATGCCTTGCATCTCAGCATTTTGTTGCGCCACCAAAAAGTAAAAATTTTGATGAGATGAAGCTAAGGCAGTTGAAGTTTGCTGCCATAGTCTTATCCAAGGCCTAACATGATACAAATTATCTGAGCAACAATACAATACAATACAACTACAGTGATTTCTCTGTTCGCATGAGGAGACTTGCAACACCAAAAACGCTTTTTTCGGCCGAGTGTGTTTCAACCAATAATAAACTTCTCTTCAATACTCTCGCGGCAAACAAGATAAAACCTAAAATTATATCATCTCGCCCATAAACAACTCCATGTTCCTGCGCGTCCATCCAACCCTCTGCTAACATCAACCTTACCTCCAAACTACGCATACCAACTCCCAGCACCCGCGCAAAACAACGCGGCCCCAGAACTACCCAGAGCTACAGAAACCACGATGAGGATGACCGCGTCGAAAAACGGCAAAGCCAGCTGCTAGATCCGACACGGCGCCGCGGCGGATCCAGACGGAGGAACACGTCGGGGATTCGGATCTAGGGTTAAGAAAGGAAGGAAGAGATCGAGAGGGGGGAGGCGGGTCCTCGCTGCGCACCTTGTGGTCGGACTCGGAGGCGGAGGCGAGGGGCAGGCCGGCGGAGGAGACGAGGAGGAGGAAGACGGCGGCCGCGGCGGGGAGGAGGAGGGGGTGGCGGTGGTCGCCGCCGCGGCGGTGCATCTCGTCGGCGGCGAGATCTGGTCGGTGGGGGAGGAGACGCCGTGGGCAGGTTTTTTTTTTTTTTTTGGTCTCGTCTTCAGTCTCGTCGCCCCAGCACGAGCTGCCTCCTCATACGGCGGTGAGCTGTGGCTTTTTTGCGGGGAGGCGCCTGGGGAATGCGGTATTTGTATATTTCATGCAGGCAGTATGATGCAGCATTTATTTCTATAGACACTGCCAATTTTGAATGACCACGTCTTTTTTTTTTCCTATTGTGGTATTTGACTTTTAAGTTCAACGAATTTACTCGTATGGTCTACATGTCCATTTGTTATTTGGTTCGAATATATCTTAAATGTTTAGTGGTGTAGAGTGTCATAAACATCACGGATCTAGTGTGGGTACTGGGAGCTCTCCCCCTATCCCCCATTGGATCCCCATGGAGAAGTGAGGAGAGGATAAGAAGAGAAAGATAGAGTAGAGTAAGGGGGCTGGAGGATAAAAAAGGAGATGAGCACTCCTCCTCTTGAATCCTAGGTCTGTCCCTTCACAAATGATAATATCGTTGATACGATACTCCGTATCTATTATTACTATAGGTTATCTATGTTTAGTCTATATAATGGGATTTTATTATAAAATTTTGTGACAAACGAACATTACGCTTGTTAACATAATAGTTGCTTGAACAACTATAATGCCTAAAGTTTACAAGTGGAAACATGTCAAGCTCAACCAAAATATATGCAACTATATAGTCTAGAACGGGAATGGGCAATTTTCATGGGAGTGGTCACGAGCAAACAAATATAGTTATGGCAAAAAAATTAAGGATGATATTTTAGAATTATACTTTCTCGTGATAAGAGAAGTTCTTGTGTTTTTTTATAACCCATCGTAAATACTACAATAAATGTTCTATGTAACAAAACCCTAGATAGGTTATGTCAACTTCCTCCGAGACAGAAATAAAGAAGGTAGTAAATGCAATAGGCTTTTCCATTCTTCCTTTTACGTTCTTTTAATACATTCTATGCTGGGGCGTATACTTAAGCAGAAGAAAGTAAACACTAATTAAATATTGCGCGATGAAAGGCAAATTTGTAGTAGCCTAGCCCCATATAATGTGGCTTCCATAGTTTCACTTTTGCTCTTTTTTTTTCAGCCAATTTTTGAATTTTCAACCTTAATTTTGTTGATTTTGAAGTTTTTTCATCGGATTTTTTTTCTTGGATTTCAAATCGTGAATAATACATATATAAAAATTTTATCCATAAATTATTTTAAATTGTTTTGTTCATGTGTCAAACGCTTACTTGAAGCAAGATGAAACATGAAACATGTGTAGCCCATCTAGTACCACCGGGCATGCTAAAATCGGACTTCATTAATTCTTTACTAAACTACTACTCCATTGATGTACACGTGATGTACCAGTTTTGCAGTTTCCAAATGATCAACATATTTCAGTTTTGCAGCGATACCAATACTCCATTGATGTACACACGTGGTCACTTTATTTCTTGGGCTGACCATTATGATCTGTGGGTCCTGCTATATCGCATCCGTGCGCCACATGGGGAGGTGGCGCACGGATTTTCCGTTAAATATTCCGTTAATTACATGTTTAGGTGTTTCGGAATTGAAACTTTCAAATTGAAATAAAAATGAACTTCCGATTTGAAAGATTCAAAACTTTTAATTTGAAAGAATTTGAAACTTTCAATTTGAATGAAATTAAAACTTTCAACTGAAAGAAGACTTGAAACATTCAATTGAAAATAAATTGAAACTTTCAACTGAAAGACTTGAAACATTCAATTGAAAAGAAATTAAAACATTCAAATTGAAACAAAAATGAACTTTCAATTTGAAAGATTCGAAAAAAATTCAAAATGAAAAAGAGACTTCCAATTTGAGATGCATCGAAATTTTAAAATAGAAAAAATCGAAAAAAAAATCAACCCGACGACGGCGTCACGGCATCGCCGCCGCCGGTTAGGCCGTCGTCGTCCACACCGCCTCGGCCTCGGGGAGGTCCGCCGCCGCCGCGCCACGGGCAACCTAACAGCCGCCGATGCCGTCGCCACCACCAACCGCCGCCGACGACACCAACCCGACCAGATCTGGTAGGGCCGGCGCGGATCTGGACGGTGTTGAGGCAGGAGGAGGGCGGGGCGTCAACGGGGAGGTTGCCGGCGGCGATGGCGAGCGACGGGAGGGCGGCCGGATCCACCGGCGGCGTCTCCGAGGTTTCGGCGTCGCTGTCGCGGTCAGTAATCGGTGAGCCGCACGAGCAGCCGCACGGGGCCGCACCGGTGAGCAGCCGCACGGGGCCGGGCGGCGCAGGTGGCCTCGCCGTCGTCGTCGGTGTCTCTCCAATCTGGATCTGGGCATTTTTAGGGAGAGAGGAGGAATGGGAAAGGTAGAGAGAGAAAGAAGAGTAAATATCTAGGAGGAGGAGGTAACGGCGCCGTTAACGCCGTCGTTTCGGGAAATCCAGCGCCCGGGACGCTCATGCGCGGATTAGGAATAGTGATGATCTGTATGGCGCATGCCGTCGCATCAACCATACAAAGTCCATCCTGTGCATGCAACATGCCTATCCATCCCGCAAAGACCAAGACTAACAGCAACATGCCTGCATGCATGCAGGAGAAATTTACTCACACCGTCACACGCACAAGAAACAAACCAACTCCCTGAAATACGATGATCAATTAGAGATATCTTCAAAAACGAAATATGTTGATTAATTTGAGATGGAGGGAGTACTTTACAAGTTTATTCATGTGCCTTTCAATTCAAGTCCTAGAAAGGACCTATTAATGGTTTTGAAAATCTATGGCGGCCTAGGAAAGAAAGGGCTCTGCTATCTCGCATCCGTTTTCTGTTACACATTCCGTTTTCTTTCGTTACCCGTTTTCTCCACGCCTTGTTTCATTTTTTCAGGAATGGATCTTTTAAAACAGATAAATAGAATGGAATTTCGTATTGGAAGAAATGAAACTTTCAAATTGAAACAAAAAGAAACTTTCAACTTGAAAGATTTGAAACTATCAACTTGAAACAAAAAGAAACTTTCAACTTGAAAGAGTTTCAAGATTTGAAACTTTCAATTTGAAAGAATTATATCTTTCAAATTGAAACAAAAAGAAACTTTCAACTTGAAAGATTTGAAACCTTCAACTTGAAAGATTTGAAACTTTCAATCGAGAAGATTTGGAACTTTCAATTTGAACAAAATTGGAAAATTCGAATAGAAAAAGAAAAAATCCAAAAAAAAAATCTCGACCGATGGCGCCTCCACCGCCTCATCGGCTCGCCGCCGGCCAGCTGACCCAACCGCCGCCGCCGCGCCGCGCCACGGGTCACCTCGACTACCGCCGCCGCCACCACATCAGATCTGGCGCGGCGTCGCTGGTGAGCGGGGGAGGGCGGCGTCGCCGGCGCAGCAGACCTCACCGGCGTCGACGGGTCGCGCGGGGAGAGCGGCGCGGCGCCCTCGGCGACGAAAACGACCGGATCCGGCGGCGGCACCTCCGAGGGGTGGTCGTCGCCGTCGCCGTCGCGCGGGGGTCGTCGTCGTCGTCGTTGCCGTCAGATCTGACGCGCGGGGGAGGCGGCGGCGCGGTGGACGTCGGAGCCATCGCTGGCCATCAGCGCGTGCGCGCCGTCGACGGCGCAGCCCACGGGAGAGGCGGCGCAGCAGCGAGGTCGTCGATGAGCCGCCGGTCGGGGGAGAGCGCTGACGAAGAGCCGTGCAGGGGAGGGCGCCGCCGACGCGCGTGGTCTCGCCGGAGAGCGCGGGAGCCAGTGGTCTCGCCGGTCGCCGTCGCGGTCGTCGTTCCTCTCCTCTCCGATCTTAGGATTTTAGAAAGAGAATGAAAGGGAAAAGGTAGAGAGAGAAAAGGGGAAGTATAGATATTTTGGGGAGATAACGGCGCCGTTAATTTCGTCAGTTGCACAAAACCGAGCGCCGCTGGGAACCGAGCGCCCATTAGGAAATCTGGGAAAGAAGGGACCAGCTATCTAGCGCCTAGTACGCAAATAATTTTTTGATCCCGACGAGTATAGCTGAGATCCATCAACATATCAACTAGCCAATTCATGAGCAGCTTTTGGCATAATACCTGAATCATCGGCCATTTTAATTTCGAAAGCCTGCACTTCAGAAATCTTCCGTTGTGATGGCATAAGGTGGAATGTTTCTTTCAAATGAAGCATGTGGTTGTGCTCGAGAACAAGATCAAATACTTCATACTTTCCTGTCCTTCGATCTATTGTAAGGCCTACTCGGACTTGGCAACCGGTCCTAGTTTCGGCTCGTGGCAGCTTAGTTTGGTCATCTCTTTTATCTGCTTCCCGGTGACCCTCCTTGCTACAAACATATCTGTATGATGTAATTATTCCATCTAATTTACTTGGGTTTGAGTACACCCAGAATTCCCAAGCCTCATCTAAAGTGTTGAACTTCATGCCTATTTGAGGTGTCCAACTAGGTATGACATTTACTCTGTTAAAAAACAGAAGAATATGTTTGATACAAGAGAGTTTCACAGATATATGTGCAGTCCATATAACTAATATACACACTATTAATATTCCTGCTCTGATATATATATTGATAAGGTAAATAGATGGTGGAATCAAGATTATTGTGAAAAGCATAATCATAATAAACTACTGGTGACTTACTCATTTGATCCTCCATTGATTTGGTTGTCCTCATTATTTGGATCTACACTGCTCTGCTCGTTCGATCCTCCATTAATCTGCTTTGCCCTCTGGTTTGGATCTACACCGTTGTGGTTTTCCATTGCAGCTTGTCTCCAAAATTCAGGAATGCTGAATCTGGACAAGTATGCTGCTACAGCATGAATCGATCTCTCCTACAGGCAATCTATTAGTTGGTTGCTGAATTTTTGCGGCGGCATCGTCGTCTACAACCATAGCAAAGGGATCGATATGGTGGTTTTGGCGCCAAACATGGTTACCATGTTTATTTTCCCTCCACTGCGATAATTCGGTTTAGCAACAACGCAAAGCACGAATCAGCATCAGTTTGTTTGGACGGTGGATTGGGGCACCCACGTTACGCCGTGACGTGCCTTCACAACGCTAGACGAGTCGGTTCCTGTAAACAGCTAAGGAGAAGCAACCGTTGTTGTTTTTGCATAAAAAAGATATGGTTTCTGATTTGAATGTGATATTATTTTTGTATGATCGATATGAAAATGGATATAGCATATGTTTCAACTTTCAAACATCCCCTGGGATGTTGATGTTGTCTATTCTTTAGTGGCAACATGTATACTGTTTCCGAGTGGCAATATATATGCTACTTAGCAAACATCTCTAGTGATTTTAGTGGAATGATCACAAACGTCTCTAAAGATTTCGATTGATCTGGTCATGTTACAATGGGATACCATTCTTGAAACCAACCTTCCAAGTCAGTGGTAAATCCTGAGTTAGAATCTTTGATGATATTTAAAACAAAGCCTTCAAACTGAAAAGATCAGATCAGTCATAAGAGAGACTGACTGCAGTATCTGAAGAACATGGACAAATTGCAACTCTGCTCAAGGATCCTGAGACAGGCCTGCCTGTCCCATACACTCATTGTTCGGACAATATTTTTGCAAGCAACCAAAGGCCCATACTTCATGGAAGACAACCAAAGGCTGGCAAATGCCAAAATGGCTGCAGAATCTAGTCCTCAATGCATAATGTTATGCGTTATTGCCCTTATCTGCAACTCATATCATTAGGCTTCTCATGCATTGCATGAGACACAAGTATGGCAATGCCACTGCTACTGCATTTGTTTCCTTCTGCTTGAATCGCAAAGAAACAACGTCAAATGGCGGCACCATGGGTTGCTCCATTTGTATCTGTCCTGGTTTCTTATCCAGAAATAAAAGTACATATGCGTATTTATTTCATTTTAAATTTTCAGTTTTGTTTTGGTGCTATGATGTGCTGTACTGTTCTGTTTTAAGAACAAAAGAGAAGTCTTCTCTCCATACTTTGTCAATCATGCACATTTCGTCTTTTCTTTTTCCTGTAATTTGTCATGTAACAAGAAAGGCTCTGGTTATTAGGACAGTACTGGTCTAATCTTTCATGCGGCTTAAAACTTTTTGTCAGTGTTATTGAGATTTTGATTCCACCAAAAGCAAAAGAAGATTCTAACTATAAAAAGAGTTAGCCTGGAAAAACAGGTTACTGCATGCATGAAGTTGCAAGAATTAACCATACTGCAACTCTGCAACATGTCTTGTGTCTTGAATATCTGCCATGCTACTACCAGCTAACACCACTGTCAGAGAGCCACAGATGCAGTCCTCAAAAAAGAAGAGTAAAAATCACAGATCTCTATAGCATGCCACGATCGTCTGTCAGATTGGTATGCTTCGCACTGAGCATAATGCATGCTGCAATGAACGTTGTGAGGTTAGAGAGCAGTTGATCAGTTAATCAACTGAACGTGCATCATATATGGAGATTAGTCAGATCATGAACGTTGTGAGGCCTTTAAGATGCTACTTTGACCAATGAAGCTCACAAAATAATTTATCATGAATAAAACTAACTCATATTATTATAACAGTTTGCATAACGATAACTAGAGTAACATTATTTTTAGGTTGATCCTTTCTATTTTTTTTATTATTACCGGTCAAAGTTATTTTGCACTCCTTAAAAAAATACTTATATTGTTAGACGGGGGAGTATTATTCACATTGATGTGAATAAAGAATAAAATTTGTTCGGTCAATGTTCTTTGACGAGGAAACAAACAGTAAACTGAAGTAACGGCTAAGTGGATGCTCAGTTATATTAAAATAGAGGAATACAGAAACAACAGAATTATAGATGAACCAAAGCATTAAAGAAAACATATCCATTTCTGCAACTTAATAACTTAATTAATCAACCAGGTCTTGCATACTTATTACTATATCAACTCATGGTGTGATGATGCCCTTATCTGTTGTCTTGCCAATCTGAGGCATATGCATGGGAATCTATAACAGTGGTTGGCATTATAAGAAAAATAAATAAATAACTAGTATATTTTAGGTCACAATATTGCCTCCCATAGGGCTGCATAGTGTGAGAGCTACTTGTGTGGTGTATAATACTATGCACGTCGATCTGTATATAGCCTAAAAAAATTTTATCTTACTTTAGAGCCTGAATTTGTTGGCTATGTGCCTCCAGAGCGTTGACGGTGCCTTGAGGTCTTCTCTTTTGATTCTCGAACTTCTCCATCAGGTGGTCGAGTTTGGCAGCGAGCAGGTCCGTCTCCTTGACGGTGTGCATTCCTCGCTGATGGGTCTGAAGGCGTTCCTCACTCTAGCCCATGTTAGAGACCATCTTCTCGATCAAGTCCATAGCCGCGCGAATGGTTTTGGAGCAGAAGGCTCCTCGAGCTACCGCATCAGGTGGTCGCGGGATGACGGGGCAAGTCCATTGTAGTGGCACTGCAGAATCAGCCAGTTGTTCATCCTGTGGTGAGGACAGACGATGACGTACTCCTACAGTCGCTCCCAAGCTTCTGGTATCGACTCGCCCTTCGTCTGCTGGAAGCTTGAAATCCTCCCACGAAGAGCATTTGTCCTACCCATCGGGAAGAATTTTGCCAAGAATGCCGTGGAACATT
>CM002478.1:3382089-3447138 GCA_000325765.3 Leersia perrieri
TAAATAACTAAGATACACAATTTTGCGTAACACGGCTACCAGATGGACCTGATTACGCCTGTCTCTCTGCAACCCAGTTCAGCATGTGTCTCCATAGCTCTGTAGTCTTGCTTACGACAGCCTCGAGCAAGCAAGACCAAAGTTCAAACCAACCAGAGCAATCAGTTAGGAGTACTACCCTAGTATTCAATAGATATAATAGATATAGTAGGTCTTTATAGTCTTGTCTTCGTAGCATACATAGCTACATAGATAATACTCCCTCCATTCATTTTTGATAAACGTATTCATGCAGCGAAACCAAGACTCTTCACTTGGCACGGATAAAACATGCAAGATGTTTAATTAATCACGCATGCCACTGCCAAAACTGCATGGCGCTAGCAGCTTTATGTGTTAATTACTAGCACGATGTTTGAAATCCATCCTACGTATCGACAAGGCCTGATGAATCCAGCTTCATATCATCTTTTAACCTCTTCCTTAATCGGTTCATGCAACTTCGATTTGAAACGCCTGGGTGCTTGTTTGTAAGGACGATATCCCGACTTGATAGGTAGCCGATGCTCTACAATTGATCGGCTTAAACCCGGTATCTCATAATATTCCCAAGCAAAACAATCTCTGTATTCCTTTAATAGTGCTATTGGATCTTCTTTATATTCTTTAGGTAAAGCAGCACTAATATACATCGATCTCGATCTATCTCCTGGTCCAATATCAACTTCCTCTAGTTTATCAACCGACATAAACCCTTGCCCAAGTTTTTCTTCATCTTTGTGTGCCAAGGATGCCGATATCAAAGGTTTAAGGTGTCGACGCTCATTATCATCTGGTTTTTCAAATATGGCTTGCTGAGATTCCAAACATAATTGTGCTGATGATTCTTCTCCTTCTTCATCCGATTCCGATTTCAATGCCTTGAACTCCGCGAGAAGGAAAAATACCATCTGGACATCAACTGATTTGTTGCTTTCTTCATCGGGTTTCACCTTAACGCGCCACTCTTTTCTTGTCGCCCTCGGCCTATTTGCATAGCACTCCCGAGTGATTTCCCGATGTCTCAACCTTTGAACTCGTCGTTTCTGATTTTTGGTAAAAATTCCACTAGGACACCATTGATCTTCATTTTGGATCGGCTCTTCATTGGTAGGACCCAAACGTTGATGAACTGATATCCTTCTGTCTTGACGACGACCATGTTTATGCTTCATTGGCTTTAACTGATTGCACTCTGGACAATTTTCAGCCGATGGCAGTCTAATATCATTGTTCCAGCAATATTGAAAGAATTCACACCTCAATGTGGATCATATTCTGGTTCTTCGTTTCATAGTATGAACATGACGCTTCCTCTTGATGCCTTTGATATTTTCTGATCATGGCTTGGGATCCAATCGCACTTCTCCCTTGTCATAATCCCTCTCATGACCACCATGTACCATGTTCACTGGGAACGAATGTCCATCTATCTTTATCGGCTTTTTCTCCATGTCGAATTTGATTCGCCCTTGCTCCACATATGTGAGCTATTTTCTAGGCATGTCTAAGCAAAGACTAAAGTTCTAGCTAAAACAATATATGGTTATAGCTGGTCAAGTTATGAAACTCAGGCTATCAATATAAAGGTAATCAATATCAAATGAGTCGTACAAAGGAATATAGGAAATACCACCCAAAAATAAATGCATAATTTGAAGTAATTGCGAGAGAGATTGGTTCAACATGCTCAAAAAGGTTTGTTCTGCATGACTTGCCTTGAGGGACGAATGGGATCTCAGGTTCTTCCTTGCGCACACACGCGGACTCCTCAGAAACGCCGAAAACTAAGAAAAAGAACAAAAACGAAGAAAACAGTACATAAGCACACACAACAACTAATGTTTGATATTTCATATTTTTAATATGTAGAGCTCGATTTTACAAAATTGTTGAGACTAGAATCACCCGAATCAAAGTTCGGATGAATCAGTTATGGTTTTTCTAAACTTTAAGTCAATTTATTCAATTTCAGAAAAAGATAAGGAATATGACGCAATAATTGATTTAATTTAAAATTTAAAACAAGATTATTGCGTCGGCATGGAGATCCCACCGATGAGAATAATCGGATCGAAAACTAGCAGCCGAGATCAAGCTGACCGATCAGACAGGTCAACGCACACGTGGCGCTTGACCCAGCTGACATGGCTGCCACGTCAACGCCGGCTTGAAGCGGCTCGGTTGCCGCCGGCGACGGCGAACGGCGGCGCAGCGCCGCCGGCCGAGGGCACTGGAAGGAAGAGGAGGTCGCAGGGAACTCACTGGAGTGGTCAGCGACGGACGACGACGGCGTAAGGCGGCCAGCGTCGAGGAAGAAAAGGCGACGTCTCAAGTCGTCGATGTACGGCCGCGGACGGCGTCGGCGAAGGGGTGGACGTCGTTCTCTGGCTCCTCGCGAACCCGACGGAGTCGACAGCGACTGGATAGGACGACCACGGTGGCTGCGCGACGTCGCCGGAGAAGACGACTGCGGTGGCTCGGGTTGACGACGACGACGGTGTTTCGGCGATCTTCAACGGCAACAGAGGGGTGGAAGGCCTTCTGCACCTCTTTTCGGTCCCAACCGTGGCGACGGCGTCCGAAAAGGTCTACGGAGGCTGCGATGCGACGTCGCTGGAGTTGCTTCGGCGAGGTTGAGAGAGAAGAGGCGTGGAGAGCTTGGTGGAGAGGGAGAGAGGCAGGTATATGGCGAGGACGGCCAAGAGGAGGACGCGAAGGTTCTCTAGATGGTATTCATAGGCGTGGAAGAGATTGGAAACGGCCGGATTTGGTCGCCGGAGTTATCACCGGAGTGAAAGAGAGAGGGAGATTAAAGAGGGATTAAATCTGGCGATTTAAGGGTGCCATTCAAGGGGGAAATTTCTGGGGATTGAAGAGAAGATAATGAGGATCAATTACCCTCACTCAATTGCGTGCAAAGGCAGCGGGAGATGGAGATCGACACCGGTAAGTCTCATTATGGCCGGAATAAAGAGGGATTAAATTCGTTGATTTCAATCCGAATTAAGGTGGGGTTTCATGGGGGAATTTATGAGGGAGAGGAGGGGATCCTATTTTTCTCTTCGGTTGGGAGAGAGATTCCACGGGGAGGGAGATCGGTTGGTGGTGGCGGCGCTCTTGTTCTGCCGGCCACGGGATCGGCAGCGGCTGGAGGTGGGAGACGCGTCCGACAGGTGGGTCCCACCTGTAGGCGCCGGCTGCTCCCACGCGCGGCCTGCTGGGCTGCCTTGCGGTCTCGTAGGCCGGGGCCCAGTAGGGGGAAGCGGGAGGGAGAGAAAAGAGAGAGAGGGAAGGAGTGGGCCTCCGGGAGGGAAAAAAAGAAGGGAGATGGGCCAACTTTCGGCTCGCGGAACTTTTGAAGGCTTTTAAAACATTTTTCATTTAAATAATTGTTGAAATGTAGTTCCGTTGATTAGAAATACTTTCAAGCCTCAAATAAATCCTATAAAAATCTAGAAAATACTTGAGCGCCCAAAGTATTTAATAAAATTTTATATTGATTATTTTTCTGTTGAAATTTTTCATATATTTTAACCTAGTCTTTCTTTTGAATTTTAATTTATTCTAAAAAAATGCATTAAACAAACGATTTATTTATTTACAATTTTCCGGACTGTTACACCGAACAACCTCGCCGCCAAGGGTGGCCAACATCATTGCCTAGAGGAGAAGGGGATTGCAGCAGCAAGCTCATCCCCAGCCTCGAGCTAGGGCCGGTCCTAGGATTTTGCAGCCCTAGCCCCTAGGTCAAAAACTTATATGGTGGCCCCTATATATTTATACATAAACTAATATATATGTATTTATATAGTCTTATAAACACACAACATTTAATATTTGATGTGCTAAAATTATCTATATATAATATTTTGAAACTTCAAACAAAAAACCATAATCAGAAATACTTGGCACTTTTATTTTAATATTTCGTGATACAAATAGTATTTTTGGCTTAATAAATAATCATCAATTATTAAATAGTATGAACTTATAATTTTTAAGTTATGAAGATGAAAAAAGATGGAGAAAATACTAGATGAGATGAATTGGAGGAGTATACGACCTTGAAATCAGATGAATGAGTGAATTGGAGTGCAGGAGTTCGTCGCTGCGATGGATCATGTATCAGCGATTTGTTTGTGTATTGCCCTTTGGGCTATTCAGCTAGTATCTAACTTAATATAGACCCATGAGCTAAAGTTATACCGGACAAATAGGTAGTAGTATATATACTATATTTGTATATGGGCCACCCTAAATTTTAGGGGCCTCGGGCGGCCGCACCGACTAACCACCCCTAGGTCTGGCCCTGCCTCGAGCTACAACTGGGAGGGGAGCGGTGCCAGCCCTATTGCCGACGCTGATGGAACTGACCTTGCCGGCGGTATGGTGAGTGTGAGAGAGAAAGAGAGAAGAGAGATGTCAAGTGGGTCCGGGGTTAATTTGACAATTCACACATTTTCTCTCTTTTTTTATCGAAAATGAATAAAATAATGTGTGTGGTGTCCATCGGCAAATAACCACGTTTCCCCAAAAAACTTCATTTTTAACGTGTCTGGTTAAAACCACAAAGTGACCATGTCTTGTAGCAAAATTTGCATATTTAGAATACAATTGTCAATATTCCGTAGTTATATTTGACATATTTGTGGGAAATTTCTTGTCTAAGAGCATCTCTAAGAGAGGAGTCAAAATATGACTAGGCAAATGTCTATTTGACTATTTTCTCTTTAATTTGGCTTCTCATTGTTCTTGTGAACTCCAAAAGACTCTTTCTATGAGAGAAGACTAGCCAAATTGAAAGTTGGATGTAAGTGGTTGCTGTGTGGGGCCCATGGATGACTATCTTGCTATTATAAGAGATGAGATTTGGCTACTGAGGGAACTTGTTTGGCTATTAGGATGGCTAATCAAGTCAAATAGCTAGTCTTTTGGAGGATATTTTTTTCACACAATAGCTAAAATCTAGTATAGCTAGTCATTTAGCTCTTCTCTTGGAGATGCTCTAATGTTAGATACAAAGTCTATTGTTTAGTCGGTTCAGTCTAAAAATTAATAATTTTGGGTGGAATTGCATTTCTCTGCTTTATTTCCTTTTGCCCCTAGCCAATGTACCAAATCCTTCTCCCGGCCATCAGGGTCAAAGGCAAAACAGTGATTTCGCAGCGCAGTGCATAACACAGCCTAATGGATTGAGTTGCTTATGGATATCATCCCAACAGTTGTGCTTAACCTCATTGAAGGAGGATGTGTGGACAAACATTACTGCCCTCTAATATCCCTGCGATTGCAAAACTTTTGGGCGCGTGCTGTGTTTGATCTCCATCCCCATCCAGGGCATGCATGTCACTTACCCTGTCAGAGGAAGACGACGTTCTTTGCCATTTGCGTTCTCCAACCCAACCCACATGCATAATCTTAATGCTAATTCCTTCAACTAGAAAGAAACATGATTCAGTATAATGTGATAATTTTAGACTACACCTAAGCAAAGAATGACAGTTTATGAATTGACCTACAAATCTAAACAATGCATACACATGATCTGTCGTCTCTTAACGACCATAAATGGAAACTCACCACTTCGACCTTAAATGGAAACTCACCATTTGCAATTCTTAACAGAATCCTCTTTCTCTTTTATGTTTCCTGTCAATTTATACCACAAAATTTATGCATGAAAAATTTAGAGACAAAAGTATATACACTAAAAGTTTACACATATACGCACAGAACTTATATACGGATATGGATTTGTATTTGGATTTTAAAACTATTTAACATGTTCTACACGCAAAATGAATGTGGTATAAACATGTAAAATGTATATTACAATGTATAAAGTTTACATACATAAATATTGGCAATGTAATTGGATCTACTATCTCTGCACTGAAGCTTTTGAGGACACCGAACATCTTTTCAAGGACTGCTATTTCTTCAAAGAAGTTTGGAACTTCGTCACCAACTGGTTCCAAATCAACCTTTTGCCGGCAGGCGACAACCTACAGAAATGGTGGCAATCTGCAGCAGGTCAGCTTCCAAGATAAAAAAGGCAACAAACGATTTCAGCTCTTGCCAATACTTGGTGGCAGGTTTGGCTTGAAAGAAATCGAAGAATTTTCCAATCAAAACATCTCACCCCGACACTGGTAGCCGTTCGTATTAAGGAGGATATAGACTTAAGAATGTGAGCTTTTAACTTTTTAAGCCCCCATGAGAGCTGTAATCATTTTGTTTTTTTCTTGGGCTCTTAGGCCGGTCCCTGTGTATTCCCAAACTCTGAACTTTTTGTTGATCTGACCCACTGTATTTATATAAATGGGCTGAAAAGCAATGTATATTTACGACTTGAATGGGCTGAATAAAGTGTAAATTTTTGTGGCTTGAATGGGCTGATCCTAAATCTGTTGATTGTTAATGGGTAAAAATATTTGGCCCATCTGGCCTTTTGAAATGGGCTTGGCTTATTTTGGTATAATACTGTTGGGCTCAAAATATTCTATAAATGCTAATTGGGCTAGGCCTAAATCTAAATATGCTTTAAATTGGGCTTAGCCCATAATAAATTGTATACTACTGGGCTTTTAGCAGGCCACAATACGTTTTATGACGTTTACTAGGTCTGATAATGACGAAAATAAGCGTCATAAACTAACGACGAAAGAAGAATCGTCGCTAGATTTGTGACGAAAAAATACGTTTTTGTCACAGAACATCTTTAGAGACACATGATAGGCGACGAACGAATTTTCGTCACGCGAGCGTCACAGATTATGAAAGATGGCGTATTTTGGAGTGTTTGTGACGTAAATGGACCGTCACCTATTATCAAATTTCTTGTAGTGTCTTTTACTCCTACTAATATATTCTGGCAACACTCTTGCCGTCGTTTCTTCAAAAAAAATACATACATAAATATTTATAGGTATGGTATACTTTTTATTTTAAACTAACCATATGGAGTCCACCATGTGGGTATGGAAAGGGAAAGTGCTAGGTAAAGCCGCCACACGCACCACCCTACATGAGTGGATTATGAGCTGTCTTGACTCGTTAAGACTTGGCTCCTTTGAGCTCTTTATCTTAACACGCCAACTTGGCTCGGCTCGTTAAGGTTGACGAGTTGAAAGAATAGCTCGGCTCCCAAGCTATCTAGTTAGGTTTGTTAATGAGCTATATTTCATTTATATAATACTCATAATTTCATATTTATCATACATTAATATAATAATTTAACACTAACTAATAAAAAACACACTAAATACAAATAAAAAAACTGACTCATTAAGCTAATGAGTTAAAAGACTAGCTTGGCTTCACTCATGATTCATGAAAACTATAAGTTCACGTTGATTTGAGCTGAGCTCAATACAAGTTGATTCAAGCCACGCGAACGGCCATGTAGCCTAGCGGTTACATGAGCCTTAGTAGCACCTGAGGTCCTGGGTTCGATTCCCTGTGGGAACGAATTTTCCAGGATTTAACGGCTCTGTGCTTTCAGTGGTAGCGACGTACCCGTCAACAGCGAGACGCCTGTGGTGACTTCGTCAATCTCAAGCATTTGCCGGCCCAGTCTTCAAAGATGCTCATAGGGATAGGGTTTGCGTGTGTGTTCATAGGAATGAGTGTGCGCGCGTTGTGAGTGTCTTCTTTGTACTGTGTAAATCTCAAGAAAAAAGTTAATTCAAGCCACGGATTTTGAGCTTTTTGTCCACCTCTACACGCACATGCCCGATGGAGATACCCATCTTTCTCTCTCTATTTATATGCAGAAGGTTCTTTCCGTATTTAACGATGAGCACAATTAGTGCAAACTAGCTTTAATCTTTTTCAGTCTCCGGTCTACTAACAGTTACTACTATTAGAAATTTTTGGTTCACCTTAATAAAATTGAAGCATCAATTCGATATCTTTAGATATTTTGAATTCAATTCATAAAGATTATAATAGATCAAAACTTATCTTAAATTTCATTTCGAAACAATTTTATAAGTTGAACCTATTGATATAAAAAGCATTTAGACATAGTTATATTTTAAAAGTGGACGACCAGGCGATGGTATAACGACTTTGTGTATAAATGAGCCGTGAGGCACGCGGGAGAGTTTGGACATAGGATGAGACGGTTCGCTTGCAAGGCATATTATTCCAAAATCTTTCTGTACCTAAAAAGACAATATCAATAATGATGACCTTTTTTCGGTCGGGTGAGGTATTTGTGCGATAAAACTGCATCACATTTGACGTGGTCACTCATATAGCCATGTCACTCCGAAGTCACGTCGGAGGATCTCTCCACATGTACCATATTTATATGATAGCTGCACTACTCAGACACCCGTTAATTAATTTCATATTCTAACTCTTGATATTCCTTAAAAAAAATCTGAAATTATCTTTTTATAAAGGGTACTCCTCGTTTTCTAAGTTTTCCCGAACTTAGAAGCTCCAAATACGGAAATACAGTAGATTCCGAACTTCTCGTTTTTCGTCTTCGAGGAAAAACGTTTCATTTCAGTTCACTATTCACTCACTCCACTCCCCCGTCCTCCCTCGCACGTGCTTCCCCTCTCGCGTCGACCCAGAGTCCCTTCCCTTCCCTTCCCCCTCACTCGCCGCCGCCGCCGCCGACGCCGACGCCGACGCCGACGATGCCGCGGAAGGCTTCGTCGACCTCAGGTACGCTCCTCCGACTCCTCACCCAACCTCAATTACCCAACCATGGCGCGCTAAACCCCAATTTCCCGAACCCTAACTCCTCAGATTCGCGCCTGAAATGGCGGAAGCGGAAGCGGAACTCCGCTGCATCCCCGTCGCCGTCCAAGCTCTCCTCCGCCGCGGAACACTCCGACGACTCCGACAACGCCGCGAACGAGGACGACGATGCCGTCCCCTCCGCCGCGGGGGAGGACAACGCCGCCGAGGACGAAACCCTAGCCGGCGGCGGCGCGGGGGCGGAGGACCCCGTGCTCGATCTCCGCGATGTGGAGGTGCTCCCTGCCTCGGTTGAGCCCGTCTCCGCCTTCCCCGCCGCCGTCCGCCGCGTCGTCAACCGGCCCCACCCGTCCGTCCTCGCCGTCGTTGCGGCCGACCGATCCGCGCATGCGGGTGACGGCGGTTCCGCCTCGGCGGCGGCGGCGGCGGCACCGGTACCGGTGCTGGAGAACATCTCGCACGGGCAGCAGCAGGTGCTCTCCGGGATGCTTCCTGACAACTCTTCCCTCGTGGCGGACCCTGATAAGCCGTCTACTTATGTGTGCACGCCGCCAAACCTGATGGAGGGCCATGGTGTGACCAAGCAGTTCCAGGGTCGGCTACATGTCGTGCCCAAGCACTCAGGTCTGCTCTTTGCAACAAAACCTGAGTGACTGAGCTACAATGTGGCACTAACTTGTTTGCCTTTTGTAGATTGGTTCTCCGCAGGGGTCGTACACAGGCTGGAAAGGCAGGTAGTGCCACACTTCTTCACAGGGAAATCGCCGGGCAACACTCCGGAGAAGTACATGCTATTGAGGAATAAGGTTATTGCGAAATATTTAGAGAACCCAGGCAAGAGGCTTGCTTTTGCAGAGTGCCAGGGGCTTGTCGCGAACACAAATGAATTATATGATCTCAGTAGGATTGTTAGATTCTTAGATACTTGGGGAATCATCAATTACCTTGCGTCTGGATCGGTGCACCGGGGTTTAAGGATGGCAACATCCCTTCTAAGGGAGGAACCATCTGGCGAGTTGCAACTATTGACTGCACCACTGAAATCAATTGATGGCCTAGTTTTGTTTGACCGTCCGAAATGTAGCCTCCAAGCAGAGGACATTTCTTCATTGGCATCAAATTCGGAAGTGGTGGATTTTGATGCTGCGCTTGCTGAATTGGATGGAAAGATTAGGGAGCGATTGTCAGAGAGTTCTTGCAGTTATTGCTTACAGTCTTTGACCACTTTGCACTATCAGTCACAAAAGGAGGTGAGCATCTTTGTAATTTCCATTTACATGTTCTTTCCATATATTTCATGTGCAGGAAACCCTTCTATATCTTAGTGTTGTTGCTTACATTTTGTTTCACACCCAAAAGATGAATAATACGAAACTGGGAGACTACACCACAGTAAGCTGAGCAGTAGTCTAGTAAGTTATGGCCCAAGCCTTTGCTGAGAATTTAGATTTGTTCAAATTTAATATCTTTCTTTGTTTCCAAACCCAACAAATGCTTGTTTACATATGTTTAGTTTGCCATTCTTATGAATAATAACTACTGCTCCTTTCTGCTCTTCCCTCTTGTTATGCTTTGCTTGTGCTATGCCCTCTTTGTGCTATCCTCTCTGCTAAAACTTGGAACTCACATTTTTACCTTTTCAATTTCGGAAAAGCAAATAATTAAGAATACCAAATTTTATACTAGTCATCTCATGCAATTTATGGCCTTTCAAAGTGATCAACCCAAATGTTTTTAACTGTGCAGAAAGTTTCTGAACAGAATTTGGCTATCAGATGATCAGTGTTCCTGCATAGAAAACAAATCACATTCCAAGACGGTCAACAACAAAATTGACTTAAGAACAACAAAAACTAAATAGAAGGTTTATCTAGTTGTTCATGCAACTTTTCAGTGAGTGATAAGAGCAATGTGACAATTGATGAATTGATTGGGTGGCAGGTCATAGTGATCTTATGAACTGTTGTAAAAATATGTCGAAATAAGAAAATATATACAATCTGTAGTATTCCTCTGAATGAAAATGCATAGAATCTGTTGTATCAAACTGTATTGAAGTAATTCTTTGTACAAATTGACAAATATTGGATTGTTCATTGGAAGTACAGTGTACAGTGCAACACAAAGACCCTAAGATGCCTAAACAACAAACAGGTTAGAGTGCAGTAGGGATAGGGTTTACGACCAAGAGATTAGATATGTAAATCTGGACGAGCATCATGGTGGAGCCCTAGGTTACTGCATCCATCTCCCTGCCTATGGTCAATCGGTACTGCTACAAGGAGGCCAACAATCTAAATCAAAATTAAGGATAGCAGAAATGATGCACATGAACCAATAATATTGGCCGCCCAAAATGTGCTGGGTTAGGAGGGGTCAACCTGCTACCGCAAACTGCACGACAGTTATGTGATGTAGCAAGGACTAGCACCCTGCTTGTAGCTGAAACTTAACTTTATGTTATGTGACAGGTGTATTTCGCCCTTTCTCTTGAAATCACAGTTTGTACTATTTTGTAAATTTATGCATAAATTGTCAACAGCAGGATTCTGTTTTCTCTTTTTGAAGGAATAAAACTGGAAGGTCTATTTCACTCATGCAATTTTAATGCATTATTCTGCTCCCCCCTTTTATTTTTCTTTGGGGATGAGAAGCAAACAGTAACAACCTTTTTGTTGATTGAGCAGGCAGATATCGCTCTATGCTCTGATTGCTTCCATGATGCGAGATATATTATTGGGCATTCAAGCTTAGACTTTCAAAGGGTTGATGGGGATAAAGATAGATCAGAAAATGATGGGGATAGTTGGACTGATCAAGAAACGTTATTGCTGTTGGAGGGTATAGAGAAGTTCAATGACAACTGGAATGACATTGCAGAGCATGTTGGAACAAAGTCAAAAGCACAATGTATTTACCATTTTATTCGTCTTCCTGTCGAAGATGGTTTATTAGAGAACATTGAGGTGCCAAATGCATCTGTGCCATTTAGAGCAGAAACCAATGGATACCCACATTCAGATTGCAATGGCAGTGCTTCAGGTTGTTATTGGATAATTATGATAATACTTGCTCTGTTGATAAAATTCTTGAATTTTGTTTTCTCACATTTTTTAGATTATGACGGCCTTATTAACATTGACTATCATGTTTACTCCATAGGAAATCTACCTCAAAGAATTCAACCTGGAAACCAGCTTCCGTTCATTAATTCTTGTAATCCAGTGATGTCACTGGTAAGTAACTGTTCAGTAAATTTGTATAGAGAAGCAGTCCACAATTTTCGGTTTTGAACAGTGCATTGTGTCATTTAGATTTGGATGGCAAGAATGCATGGGACAATTTTTATTTTGGCTCATAGAAGTTGTGATCATCTCCACTTCCATGATTCTTTTTGATAGTGACATTTTCTTGCCAAAGTTCTATTTGCTTAGCTCTGCTTGGCACTTATTTGGATTATAATCCAAATCTGATTTTGAATTTTAACTTTGGTTTTAGGAATAATTATGTTCTATAAGGTTAGTTTCTGTAACAGTTTCTGTTGAAATTAAAAGCCAATGATGTTATTTGTAAAAACAATTTATATTGAATACCAGTTTGGGAGTTAGCAGTAGCTGACCTTATTCCTTTAACTTGGCGGTGGAGGTCCAAGCTGAACTGTCTTGGAACGTGATTTTACAATATACAGCTTGTAATTGTTGTTTGATTATCTAAACGTAGCTGGAAGGTAAATGAATGTTCACATTCCTTTCAGTAGTTGATTACTAGCTCAAAGCCTCAAACACCATATACTCTGTAGAGCTGACAAGATAGTAATGGAAGTGATGTGAAGCTAAATAGGTTGATTTTAGTGTTATCGTGTAATTATTTGGAGGTTTAGTGAGATGTTAGAGCAATAACATAATGTTCTGATCCAGACCTACAGGTGTTTGTTTGCCTGTGTCCCACTGTCCCTTCTAATCTTCTGACTCTTCTGAGTTCCATTTCAACCTTAGTGCCTTCCAGTTTTTGTGCCTGCTCATTACTTAGCTTTCCTCTACAAAATGTTCACTGGCATTTGATCAAAAAAATGTATGCTGGCAAGTGGCACATATACAGTGAGCCACTGAATATTGAAGCTTTATAGAGATCTATAGTTCTATACCACTTTGTCCATCATATTATCTCTAAACGTAATGTGTTTTTCATTGCTGAATGAGTATGACACTGTTTCTAGTGTAGTGTGCTTAATAACATGAGACACAATATTGGTGTTATCCTGTTAAGTTTCAATATGAAATTATTGCAATCCTATAAATCCTGTGCATCGATGTATACTAGTTCTCATGAGACTTTTGATCCAAACAAATATAAGCTTCTTAGTCTTCTGTATCTATTTGGCTCTGTCTGGTCTTATGGTATGGAGATACTGTGCAGGTTGGGTTTTTGGCTTCTGCTATAGGACCAAGAGTTGCAGCATCATGCGCAAGTGCTGCTTTATCAGTTTTGACAAGAGATGATGATTCCAGGTTAGCCATCTTCCCTGAAGTGTATTTTAGTACCATGATAACACTTCAGTTTCTTCACTTCAAACAAGCTACACTGGCATTGTACTTGATGTGTAGAATTTTTAAAAAGGTACTACATAAAATGACTAGTGGATTTTATCTGGCACAAGCTACCAGCAATGACTCTTGCTGGTCTTTGGCCAGTTACCCTCCTGGTTTGATCAGTGCCTGGCTTGGTACTCTTGATATTACTGTACATCAATTAAAATTTAAAATAATATCTCGATTTTCTTTGACTTCTGTTGAGTTTCTTTCATCAAACAACATATGAATGAGTAATAGATAAATATAAAAGATTAGGTCAAAATACCATGCCAATACTTGTAACTATAGTGCTAGCAGCCAGGTGGTTACTGCCGACCTTTTATTCCTCATTGAGATTATGGGACTTATGAATCCTATGTTAATATTGGACCTTACATTTGTTTGACCTGGTCTTTTGTTGGTTTGCTGTCTCCTTTGTACTTATGGTAGATCTAGGTTTTGACTTACCTTTTGCCAAACATTGAAGGGTGAATTCAGAAAGCATTTGCTCTGATGCTAGGGGACATGTCGCACATCCAAATTTTCGTGATCACAATGGTGGTAATGACTTCATATTTATTCTCCACTGTGATAATTTGTTTGGCTACGCAATCCTATTTTCTCATTCAAGATGCTAGTATTAAGGAAACTATCCTATCCTTAAACAGGTCCATCTTCATCCATATCTGTGGAAAAGGTTAAGCATGCTGCCATGTGTGGTCTATCGGCAGCAGCGACAAAGTCTAAACTCTTTGCAGATCAAGAGGAGCGTGAAATCCAAAGACTAACTGCTACTGTAATAAACCATCAGGTTAGTCTGCATGTTGTCATCGTAGTCTCATTTGGGGCTTGTTTTTCTCATTATTGCTGTGACTATTGAATGTGCAAATTCCTACTCAAGAAAAATGCACTATTGCATGGCCACCTTATGACTTACGGAATACTATGTACTTGGATCACTTAAATATGAGTTCTCCTTCAATGACTGCTAGAAAGAGTTCGAAAATTGCAAGCATAAATTGTCTAGCGTACATGTTTTCCTTATCTAGCCAATTTTGATGGTAAATGGTGTTTATAGTGCATTCTGATTAGGTTTTGGAAACTTAGGTTAGCAACCCCTCAACTCAATTTGCCTATATATAATAGTGCCAGTTTCGACTTTTGAACCCTTTCTAGCAGTTAGTAAACTAGATGAAAGTATGTAAACTACATGAAAGTATGTAAACCTAAGAATGGCCCCCTCAACTCATCCGTCCACCATGTACCATCTTGCACCGAACCTCATCAAGCGACATCTCTAATTGTTCCGGACCTCAACTCCTCCTGAGTCTAGTCTCGATCTCGCCATTGACTGAGGTTGTCTCCACGCAATCCCGACTCTAGTCCTAACTTGTCACATAGCATCCTGACCTCAACCCTGAGTTTAGTCTCGATCCATGCCATTCAATTTCCCTGCACACAAATAGACCAAATAGACCATTTCCGGGCACATATATTGCAACCTGACCCACGTTAGTCGTACGCTGCACACATCGATGTACACCAAAATTCCATGCCACCTTTCCAACAAAAACCAACTCAAGGTTAAATCACATTGCCAATTTTCCATCACAAATGTCTAAACCAATACATGGTCTTGCACTTGCAAGCCAAAATTCGTAGCAAACCAAACCTTGCCAAATTACTGTTCAAAATGCCAATGTTTTTGTATGACAATTTTAGATTCACACCAAACAGGCCGATCCTCTGCTCACCTAGTAGTTACTGTTCACCATGCTAACGTTTGGGCCCACATTTCAACCAAAACTACAGTGGATTGGGTTCCATATATATGTTACTGCACATATGTGAGAGGGGAAGAGGTACGGCGTGGCATGGAAGGAGAGGGGGTGGGTTGGTTGATTTTCAATGCACTTGGAGTTGTCATTTTCAAGGAAATGAGATGCATTGATGATTTGGGGGAAGTTTTGCAGTAGTAATGGAAGAGGAAGAGTTTCAAGGAAAGCTTTGTTGGACAGCTTTCAAGGTGACTGCGAAACGTGGCGATAAATATAAATGCAGCCTGTTTCCCTCTGACTATCAATTCTGATTTTGAATCCTAAAAAACGACATGTAGAAACCACCATTCCCATTAAAAAAAGAAGAAACCATAATTCTGAAATTAAACCATATCGATCAAGTTGTTGTGTCATTTCAGTGTTTTAAAAGAAAGTGGAGGACTGTGTGCGACGTTCTCGCTACCTAACTTATAAAGAAAGTGGTGGTTTCTTTCTTGTCAATCAACAAATGAAGTAACTGGGGAGCTTCAAGCTTTTATAATTTAGGTAGCGAGAACGTCACTCACAGTCCTCCACTTTCTTTTAAAACACCGAAACGACACAACAACTTGATCGATATGGTTTAATTTCAGAATGGTGGTTTCTTTCTTTTTTTAAAAAAAAATGGGAATGTGGTTTCTACGTGTCGTTTTTTAAGATTCAAAATCAGAATTGATACTCAGTGGGAAACTTGCCGTATTTATATTTATCGCCATGTTTCGCAATCGCCTGCTTGAAAGTTTTCCCCACCAAAGCTTTCCTTGAAACTCTTCCTCTTCCATTACTGTTGCAAAACTTCCCCCAAATCATCAATGGATCCCATCTCCTTGAAAATGACAACTCTAAATGCATTGAAAATGAACCAACCCACCCCCTCTCCTTCCATGCCATGCAGTTAACGGTTGGAAATGATAGGCAGTTAACGGTTGGAAATCATCTGCATACTGAACTGATTGTGTTGCTAGCTTGACGTACTGTTGCCAGTATAACAGTAAAAAGTCCCAGGATCATTAAAATACAAAACATACTGATAAGTCAGACTTTATCACAAACAATCCTGTTTACCCAATACAGTTCACTTTCAAAGCACACTTAGCTTTAGTAACAGAATATAAGTTAACAATCTCCAGAATATAGTAGGAAAAAAATTCTGTTATGATCAAATTTTCTATGTATCTATGGAAGCAAATTAGAAAACTCTAATCAATCTATGTTTGATCAACCGTTGGTCAGTCACCAGTTTTTTACCAACAAATTTTATTGTTTTAATTGATAAGATTTGCAACAAC
The DNA here is from genome assembly GCA_000325765.3 of Leersia perrieri. Taxonomy (NCBI): domain Eukaryota; kingdom Viridiplantae; phylum Streptophyta; class Magnoliopsida; order Poales; family Poaceae; genus Leersia; species Leersia perrieri. The sequence continues at coordinate 3,398,527 of CM002478.1, forward strand.
AATTAATTTGCAGTTAAAAAGGTTGGAACTGAAGCTGAAGCAGTTTGCTGAAGTCGAAACCTTGCTTTTGAAAGAATGCGAGCAAGTGGAAAGAATCAGGCAGAGGATTGCATCTGACCGTGTCCGAATCTTATCAAGCAGGTTGGCTTCACCTGGAAATAGTCTACCTGGAGGTAGTAGCACAATGCCATCCAATCCAATGAATGTAAGCAGCCCTAGACCAATGGGCGTGCCAGGCTCCATGCCTCAAGCCAGTATGCCAGCATTTGCCAATAACATGCAGGGGCATGGTCATCCCCAGATGGCATTCTTGCAGCAGCAACAGCGGCAGCAGATGCTCTCATTCGGACCTCGCCTGCCTCTGTCGGCCATCCAAACCCAGCCATCCCCACAGGCGTCAAACATTATGTTCAACCCAGGCATGCCCAGTGCAGTAACCCCTAATCATCACCAGCTGTTAAGGTCGTCTTCTGGTAACAATTCAAGTGTAGGATAGGGAAAAAAGACATTCATAATATTCCACTCAGTGTAGCTTCCCCAGTTTGTAGCTTTGTATGATTCATAAACATCTCATTGTTATTCAATTGTACAATATCTTTCATTGGTCGTATAAGTATTTATGATCACGTAGGTTCACATTTTATGGTCTCAAAAGTGTTTTTATGGATGTCTAATGTATATGGTTTGGATCCTGGTGAAGCTCCATCATTTGCGCTTCAAACACAGGGCCTAGAATGCAAATTTAATCCGGCCGATAATGCTAGCTCTCGGTCACGACGTGATAAAAAAAGGGGATAAGTGGTACATGCCATTGCAACTTTACCGATTATAAATATAACATTACTATTCCTGAAATTGGATGGGTGTCACTGAAATTTTATCAAATTGGAACCATGCCACTGCAACATGCTACTGAATTGCAATTCTGAAAGGTCATACAGAACGTGTAACTGATGTTACATTTTCACCAGTTGACATTTTCTGTGGACTCACATATGTACCTGCAGGTACGCTTTTGTGTTTTCTTTCAGTTAAATTCGTTCATCATTTATCCTTTAATATGGATCGACGTGTCATATTCATTTACTGTAATTTATTCATGTTCGCTTCTGCTTCAGCTGGCTAATACATAAGTATATCGATGGACTATTTATTCTCTGATACTAAGGCAACTTTGTCACTTTGTGAGCCTTCAGTCCTGAATGTGTAGCTATCACTGTACTTGCAGTGATGACCTGTTGGTTGCTTCCATGCTATCAGCCAGTTTTCCAATCTGACTGCTAATATGAAGAGATAGAATTCCCATGAAAAAAATCGAAGAGTGGTAGTGTGGTCATGCAGAAGTTACTAGTACTTATAAACAAATATGTTGAGCCCATGACAAACAGTGGCCCTTATTAATTTGAAGATAATTTTTTTTTCTGTGTTGCAGGTTGCTCGTCATCATCAAACATATTCACCGGCATATAAGCTATGCTATGAGACACCCTTTGGTGAAAGATTGACTATACTGTAACTGTGGAATCTATCTTGAGAAATCCATGAATATATAATACAGAAAAACTGTTGCGAACTTGCGATCACAAAAGCATGATAATATACATCAATGAGCTCATATACAAAAGGACATCATCAGCTAGTAACAATATATGGGATTCCGATTTCCTCCGTTTTTCTAATTTTTTTTCTCATTGTGCCAATCGCTGCGTGTAACGTGTCTCCTTGTTTGGGCCTGCTTGTCAGGCATGTAGAAACCGGCAGTGTGCTTCGTTTTGCCGGTTTCTAGGTCGGTTTACTGTTCGGTGCTACGTTGTTGCGTTCGCTGCCGGTTGTGGCCTGCTAGCGAGGAGCTCGACGCTGATGGGTGCGACATCATTATTAGCCGACGCCGACGAGGGAGGAGGGGAGATTGACGAACTCCCCAGTCCCATCGGGAGACAAGATGGGAGAAGTGTGTGGATGACATATGGCTCACCTGTGTTTTTTTTTTGCCACGTGGGCTATTTGGACCACGGTCAACATACCATCTACGCGAAACTAGATAATTATATTGTCTTGGACTTATTTTAACCCAGTTCTGTAAGATCAATGTCCAAGATTTATGATATTTTAGTTTAGAGATGGTTTTAAAACTCGACATAAACATGAGGAATAAAAAATGAACTTATTCCTTATTCTTAACTAAGGCGAATGTGCGCGGCCCAACAAATTCTGGCCCCACCCTACAAAGATGGGTTGTATCCACGTCTGTGCACAAGAAGTACACAACTTCTAGAAGCACATAAACGTTTGTGTAGCAATGGCCCCTAACCCTTCGCCTGCCCTTAACCCTTCCCCTCCTCCCATCTACTACTCTCCAATCGATGTTTCTGGAACACACGGCACGGGAGAGCGTGTAGCAACGGTCGATGCGCACCCCTCCACGCGGAGATGATCATGCTTCGGACGGTGGAAGTGGCGCTGGCGGAGGCCTATGCGACATCGGCCACGAGGTGTTCTAGCAGCTCATAGCTGACGGCGACATGAAGGGGATCGCAGCATTCAGTCCCGACTTCTTCGACAGGCTACCAGAAAAGTGTGTGCGACTACTCTCTCATCCTCCATTACGTTTGTGGATAGCTTCTCTGAACGCAGAAGAAATGGTTGCTTCAAAATTATGGTTTGCTTATGTGTTTTTGTTTGAGTTTGATTTACCTGTGGAATTTGATTTTACCTTGTTAGATATGCCCTGGAAGGCTGGAACTCATCTTTCACAATGTGTTACCACTTTGATTGTTGGACTTTGAAATTGTGCTTCCAAGGATTAAATTAAGCGCATACTTTTGTGTATTTAACTCTTGATGTGTCGATGGAGTACCAGAGTGCAATGGTGAGACAATGGGGCTGTGTTGTTCTGTCGCTTGGGACTTGTTTTTTTTCTTAAGAATTGGGTTAGCCTTTTGTGTTGGCGAACTGACTTTCCCTCTACTAAATTCCGCTAGCGCGCAGAAAAAAAAATCATTGAAATAGAAGAACTTGATGGAAGCACTTCATGTTTTATTGGGTACATCAAGGTAAATATCATCTTCATGTGAATGAATAGTTTCTCAATTGTAGTTACATCAGAAAATGACTTGCCGCATAACTTTCTTTTTGAGAAACAGGGCTTATGTTCTAGTTATAATACATTCGAAGAATGTAAGAAAAGTTTGTTGAAGATAGGAGATAAAATTGCTTCCGGAAGTTGTGGGGAGCTATACTGGTGATGAGGTTCACTACTAGAGACAGATTTTCTCCCGTGCACCAGAAACGGAAGGGAACAGCCAAAAAACACACGGGAACACAGTTACCGAGTGTACCCGCAAGGTAAAAATCGCTCGGGAGCTTCATCACTTTCCTGTGTGGCGTTCCCGAGTGTTTTGGTCAATCTACGCACGGTAACGTCATTTTTTACCGAGCGCTCGCTGCGTAGGGGAACGGTCAAAAATACCGTGCGTTGAGGACACATGGTAAAACAAACGACATAACGGGACGGAACGGCGGGACGGTTACTGGGTGTACGTTTCGCTCGGTAAATTTGAAATATTACCGTGTGCTACTCACCATTTGCGCTCGGGAATAATAATTATATTACAACAACGTTGCTGTTAATGTTCTAAATCCTGAGAAACTAAACAACAATGTTTGGATTCGATTCAATCAACAAATACACAACTTAAGGTATTTAACATTTTCATGAATCTTTTTGTGAGGTTATGATTGATATTTACTCTAGTTTAAGCGTTCTAATTCTTGGTAGAACTATTATTGAAAATTCCACATATAGATAGATGTGAAAATGAGTTAACTAAGATGAAATATATTGTCTTGACCTTTCACACTTAGTTTTATGAAACTTGATCATTCGGATATTGTCAGCTGGCTATCGGTCTGCACAGTTGATGACTGGACCACAAGATGTTGTGCGCAAAGATGGCTTAATCACGCATGGTCAGCTCACCAAACTATACGCTGGAACTTTTTTATTGGTGTATTCACCATCTAACCTCAAGACAGATTCCTTTATCTAGCTGCTAATCGGAATGGATAATGTCCAAAATTGCAAATCCTTTTTATACCATTTTCATGTAAAAAGTAATCATTACTAATCACTGAATCAGGGGTGTTAATTAAATTTCTTATACAACTATTGTATATATGAAAGAGAAGATTAACATATATTTTTGTTGCATACATCAATATTTTTTAAAAAAGGCTTATAACTTTTTTTAATAATTAAATTTTACCACAAACTTGAAATTTTTTAAAAGATTTATCACTGTAGAAATAAATAATTAAAGTTGGATTATCAAGATTGTGCAGACAACCAAAAGTTTCTTCTTTAATAATTTTTATATGTCAGCTTCCGTTAAATTGCTTATTCGAAATTGGATTATAAAAATTATGCCGATAACCAAAGTTTCTTCTATAATAATTTGTATATGTTAGCTTGTCTTAGATTACTTATTCCTCATGCAACTCCTTATCGCTTACTTCTAAGTTTATCTCATTATAATAATTACATATGATTTCTAAAGTATATACTTAGTGAAATACTAATACCCGGCTATGGTCAACTGGCACACGAACAAAATCCTATATTACTATTTTCATCACGGAAGTGTACATGTTTGGTAGCAATTGTTCAGTAGCATGATGAGAAAAATGTTGTGGACCTCCCAATTCTTTTGTGATTCGCCCTGAATATATGCAAAAGATGGTGAGCAATGGTAGGCCATTGGACTATAGAGTTTAATTGGTTGGGATTTGGTTTTTGTTGTTAAGGATTGGGTTAGCATTTTGTGTTGACGAACTTATTTTCCCTCTACTGATTTCCCACCACGTACCGGTGAGTAGGTTTAATGTTGGAAAAATCATTAGTATTTAATAATAATATCCTAAAGTAAGTTACTACTCTAAAGTTCTATGGCAGCACTAGCATGGGTAAGTTACTACGAATTAGTAAACTAAAAATCATTAAATATGCTTTGAAGTGCTCCTCATAACCATTAGATCTAATATGTTTCCATTTGATCTGATGGACCCAAAATGTTAATAACCATCATATTTATTTAAAAAATAACCACATTAACCACTGAATATATTGAGGGTTACATCTAATGGTTATGAGGAGCGATTTACATGATATTTTAATAGACACTTAATATATAATAGGTAGATAGACATATTTGCTTTGTAAGAATTTAATATATAATAGGTAGATAAAATATATAATAGATATCGTGTAAGAATTTAGCGGTATTATCTATTTTCCTAACATATTTGCTTTGTATTTACAATTTACATACCATGATATTAATATTATATTAGTCTGGTTTCACAAAACTATAGGTACTTTGCACAATATATTACAAAATTAGATGTTTTTTGTCTACAAATTTGATAAATGTTAAAGTAGATTGACTTTGACCAAAGTCAAAACGACTTATAATGTGATATGGAGTGTTTGTTCAGAATCAAGTAACTAAACTCTTCTGACAGTGTAATCCTGCCTAGGTCCCTAAACTCTCTTTTTCAAGGTCCAAACGGGCTCCGGCCCGAGTATTGTGTGCTAACGTGGTATGCCACGATGAATCAGTGGGGCCACATGTCATCTACAAGGGTGATTTAAGAGATGTGAGACCTGGTTGGACCCACTTGTCATCCTCTAACACTCTTTTGCTCTCCTTTCTCCTGTCTTTCTCCTAGTGTATTCCTCCATTTCTGGGAGAGACACTTTTTTTCAAAAGACTTCTACTAGTCAATTTTGTTGTGTGAGTTATTCCGTCTTATGTGGTTTTGATGAAAAATTAAGAATCATACAAGAAAAAGTCTCGATCAAGCTTATTCTTCCTTTTTAGCGTGGTATACATGTAATTATTATTATTTTAAAAAAATATGGTACGAACAAAGGTTCTCATATACACACTTGGGCATGCATGTGTATAAATATGCACACGCACATACCATATTATATCCCTATGAGTGCCTCCAAAACTGAGCAGTCAAATCTTAAAATCGCTGAAGTCATCATAAACATCGATCGATGAATATGTAGTGTACCACTAAAATAATAGTTAGCCATAAGGGGCCGTCTATTTTTCAGGTAACTAAAAGTACCCATAAATTCGTAAAAAAAAAAACTAAAAGTATCCATAATACCCAATCACTCCTAGACAGCTCTAGTTGTATATCGTTAACTCCACTTTTATATCTTTATTTATTCGCGTTCAATGCCGTATCTGCACTCGCTACCTAGATCGAGATCGAAGTAGAAGCAAGGAGCTCTGCCGCCGCTCCTCTCCTCCCCTGCATGCCTCTCTTCTGGTAGTGCTGGCGACTGACGCCCTGTTCGGCTGGCTGAAATTGGCTGGGCTGAATGATTTTTTCTATAGAGGCTGGCTAGGCTGAATGAGTTTTTCTTAAAGGCTGGCTGGAGCCAGCCAGCCAGCCGAACAGGCCCTGAATCCTCCTCCGCCACCGCCTCCACCCCCCACGTGACTGTTGCCTCTACCATCATCGTTCTTTTTTTTCTTCTCCCCGGCGAGATTTCTCCACCGTGCCATGGGTCCGAAAATAAACTTACTCTGACCCTAATTACCATGGCCCAAATGTCTCAAGCCCAACAAGTATGGGCCGAGATATACGGGCTATAGGTTTGCTTCGAACAGAGTACTGTCATTACACTGGGACCCACAACAAGCCAGTTGCTTTTGGCAGCACGTGAGGAAAAGCAACCCCACATGCCTGACACCACTGTACCGTAGTACAGTCCAACCAAAGCAGACACTGTTGGAGTACACACCCGCACACGCTTACATCACGGCCCCACATCGCCAGAAGGGATCGGGCCCACTTGCCAGTGGGCCATACCTTGTGAGCCGTTGGGCCGGCCGGGGTCTCTCCCCACGTGCCCGTTGGTCGCCAGGTGGGCCGGCCAGCCAGGACGGGGATTCAACTCGAGAGGCCACACCTTTTGCAGATTGGTCCCTCGCTTTCTACTGTATGACGTTGATGGTCCCCCTTTTGGGGTCTTTAGGACAAAGGCGCTAATCACACTGTCAACCACCTACCAGCTAATTTGGAAAGAAATAGGAGAAAAACACGCCCTACCAGCTAACAATTGTCCTTATGTGACAAGGCATTTAATTCCTTTTCTTGTGATCGCAAAAGTTTCATGCATAGTTGTTTGGTTGTTAGAGATCTTGATGATTAATTTGGTATGACATTCTTAGCCGATCTCTTTTATCAACATTTTGTGTATACCTATGCATAATGTGTTTAATGCATGTTGACATAATATGGTATGGCACCGACGCACCATTACCCCATGTAGAGATAAAGATATACTACAACAAAGCAATATATGATTGTTGAATGGCAATTTTGTTCAACACTGAAATCATTATGGACATAATTATCTTAAGTTCACAATCATTTATTATAAGGCTTCAACAAGGTTACGTGTAAAATGGACAACTATATGACACACAAACATCGGATGAGGGTGAAAAAGACTGAAATGTGGTTACTAGCCAAAAGAATTGAATGTGCCACGTCATTATCTATACTAGTTAACAATAATGCTTATTGATAGGTAAGACTTCACATTCAGGCCCTTGAATCAAAGAAAAAAAAATAGAAATCCTTGAGGATTTTAATCCTATGAAAAGTAATCATACAAAGTCGTTTGAATGAAATAAAAAGAGTTACCATTTTTTATGAAATTCTTATGGAATATGCTATATGTAGAGAGATTTTCGAGAAAAATAAACATGAGATCTTGCCTCATGTTCTACGCTTGACACTAAATTCCTGTGTCCGAATCTTTAAAACTTTTCTATGCTTTAAATTATGATAGAAATATGATGAGTGATGTAATCCTATTTATATGTTTTTCTATTTTTGTGTTTTTATAATTATGCATTTCTAATAGTCTAAATGTCTTGGACAAGTAAGAACTATACAATCACAATCAGTTGTTAGTGTGCAACTGCATTTGAAAAAGGAAAACGATTATTCCACATCGTTTCACCACCACGCAAAACAGGCTGTCCTTTTCCATAATAGCATGACAACGACAGGACTGATCAGCAAAAACACCATCCCTTTCTCTCTCCACTCCAGTACTCCACTTCCCCCCTCTCCCCACTCTCCGCCTCCACCTCTCTCTCTCCCCACTGTGACACTGCGCCGCGCGAGTGGAGAGAGAGAGGGGATCGCCGGCGCCGGCGCCTCCGCCTCGTCCTCGCCGCCTCCGGCTACTCAGGTGAGTCCCCGCTTTCCCCCCTACCAATCCTCCGTCCCGTTGATTCTGGCGGTTTTTTGAGGCGAGCGCCACGCCGCGCACAATTCGGCTGCGTGAGCGGTGGTTGCCATGGGTGTCGATGAACGTGGCGGCCGAGATCTCGCGGTAGGTGGCCCGCCGGAGAGGCAGGAGAGTGAGGGTGGCGAGATTCGGTGGAGATTTCGTGTGATCCTGACGGTTTCGGCAGGCGGCGGCTGCTCCTTGCGGCCTCGGCCCTGCCAATTACTAAGAATCAGAATCTTCAATGCCCAAATATTGCACTATGAAAATTTGTGTCCATTGTGTGGACCATGAATCCCAGTGGAGTACTCTCCTTCACTCTCCCAAGAGCTGAGGGGAACTTTTTTTCTTCTGTGGAGCGGTAGGTGGGGATATTAGTGGAAGTTACCTGACCTTTTTTTTCTTATAAAATTGGACAAACACTACTGTTTTCTTAAGATCGTTTGTGGCCAGTGCTGAGGCATATCAAAAGGAGGAGCTGGTAAAGGGGTAGTCAGCTCCAATATCACAACAAAGCCTGAAATAGTCCACCTGTGCAATCGAGGGAGAGACTGATGGATGGAAAATCGACTAATTAACAGCTTGGAAGGAGCAATTTGCTACAGCGGCATGAATGAAGTTGGCTCTTTAAACTAATAGAGATTGGCATTCTTGCATTGCGACTCAAAGACTATCTTGGAGGTGGTGGAACGAACGATTAAGGCTTGCATTAGAGGTTTTGGTTTCCTCCATTCGCTAGTGTCCATGAAATGGCAGCTTAGTGGAATACCTGATTACTAGATTAGTGGAATTTCATGGCAACTAGTTTTTATTTGTTTCAGGTTTTCATTATTTTTTAAAGGTTAGATTGACAAGCTTCACTATTATACTGTAGGTGGACACATTAAAACCGAGGTCTTAAAAGCTGTCAACTATTTAATCATGGTGGATTCCAACTCATCAGAACGGCGAGAATATCGAGAACCCACTTCACCTTCACCATCCACGTCATCTTCTAGATCAAGGTATAACACAAACTCCTTTATTAAATTTTTTTCATTAATCGTGTATTGGTGTATTATAGAATTATTGATACGATCTTTTGATTTGCAAAGTCTATTGCAATTTCTTGTGTTTATTTGAAGCATTTTTATCTCTTTATTTCATCTTTATGTCATGCATTTATTTATTTACTTTGATGGACTGGGATCACAATCATGATTTTTTTACTTGTCTGCTATATAGGGATAGAAGTGATCTTGCAGAAGTAGATGATCCTGAAAGCGCTATGTCCACAGTTGCTCAATTGTTGGAGCAGCTACATGCTAGCATGTCATCTCTACCAGAGAAAGAAGTGACGACTAAAAGATTGCTTGAACTGGCCAAAGAAAAAAAGGAAGCAAGAGTTTTGATAGGTAGCCATTCTCAGGCGATTCCACTGTTTATATCTATCCTTAGAAGTGGGACACCTGTAGCAAAAGTTAATGCCGCAGCACTACTTAGCGCACTCTGTAAGGAAGAGGACCTACGAGTGAAGGTCCTGTTAGGTGGTTGCATACCACCGCTGCTCTCTCTTTTGAAGTCTGAATCTAGTGAAGCAAAGAAGGCGGCTGCTGAAGCCATCTTTGAAGTGTCTTCTGGTGGACTTTCAGATGATCATATAGGTATGAAAATATTTGTGACAGAAGGTGTTGTACCAACTCTCTGGGACTTGCTCAAGGCTAGGTCACGCCAAGATAAAGTAGTTGAGGGTTTTGTCACTGGTGCCTTAAGGAATCTCTGTGGAGACAAAGATGGTTATTGGCGAGCCAATCTTGAAGCGGGTGGAGTAGAAATTATAACGAGCCTTATTTCATCCAAGAATACTGCTTCACAGTCAAATGCTGCCTCCCTTTTAGCACGGCTGGTATCTGCCTTTGGTGATAGCATTCCCAAAATTATAGACGCTGGGGCTGTTAAGGCTCTTCTTCACCTTCTAAATCGAGACAATGACATTTCTGTTCGTGAAAGTGCGGCTGATGCTTTGGAAGCTCTATCTTCCAATTCTAGTATTGCAAAGAAGGCTGTGGTAGATGCTGGAGGCCTTCCTATTCTGATTGGAGCAGTTGTAGCTCCTTCAAAAGAGTGTATGCGTGGGGACACTTGCCATTCTCTACAAAGTCATGCTGTTCATGCTTTATCAAATATCTGTGGTGGAACAACTTCTTTGTTGCTTTATCTTGGAGAACTCTGCCAAAAAACCCGTCCACCTGTTCCCCTCACTGACATTCTTGGTGCACTTGCGTATACGTTGATGGTTTTTAGTGGCACTGATGGTAAATCCTTTGATCCACTTGAGATAGAAAATATTTTGATTGTGCTCCTAAAGTCTTATGATAGTAATCTTGTGCTTGATCGTATTCTTGAGGCTTTAGCCAGTTTATATGGAAATGCATGTCTGTCTGGTAGGCTTAATCACTCAAATGCAAAGAAGGTTCTAGTTGGACTGATCACTATGGCTTCTGCTGATGTGCAAAAAAATCTTGTTCATGCTTTAACTAGCTTGTGCTCTGATGGTATTGGAATATGGGAGGCTCTAGGAAAGAGAGAGGGAACTCAGTTGCTGATATCATTTCTTGGGCTTTCTGGTGAACAGCATCAGGAGTATGCAGTTTCGTTGTTGTCTATCTTGAGTGATGAAGTAGATAACAGTAAGTGGGCAATAACAGCTGCTGGAGGTATCCCTCCACTTGTCCAGCTACTGGAGACAGGATCTCAAAAAGCGAAAGAAGATTCAGCTCATATATTGTGGAACTTGTGTTGTCATAGTGAAGATATCAGTGCATGTGTCGAGAGTGCTGGGGCAGTTCTTGCATTACTTTGGCTTCTGAAGAGTGGTAGCCCTCGTGGACAAGAGGTATCAGCTAAAGCACTTAAAAAGATTATACGGTCTGCTGATTCAGCTACAATTAATCAGTTACGAGCACTTCTGCTCAGTGACTCCCGTAGCACAAAGGCCCATGCCATTACAGTTCTTGGTCATGTCCTTATGATGGCTTCCCAGAGAGATCTAGTGCAGAATGGAGCTCCAGCTAATAAAGGGCTTGAGTCTCTCATTCTTATTCTTGAGTCATCAGACGAAGAAACCAAGGAACAAGCTGTAACTGTGTTGGCTGATATTTTCAGTACCCGTCAGGATATTTGTGATATCTTAGCAACTGATGAAATTGTTCAGCCATGCATGAAGCTTTTGACAAGCGGGAACCAAGTCATCGCAACACAGTCTGCTCGAGCTTTAGGAGCACTCGCCCACTCGGCTAATGCCATGTTGAAGAATAAGATGTCATGCATAGGTGAAGGTTATGCACAAACTCTTATAGAAATGTCAAAATCATCATCCATTGATGCTGCTGAAACAACAATTGGTGCATTGGCAAATTTCCTATCAGATGCACATATTGCCAAGGAAGCACTAGACGGCAATATTGTCCTGGCTTTGACTAGAGTACTTAAGGAGGGGAGCTTAGAAGGCAAGATTAGTGCTTCAAGGTCGCTCTATCAGTTGCTAAACCAGTTCTCTCTCATTGAAGTTATTCCAGATTACTCGCAGTGCTGTTTTATAATTCATGCACTGCTGGTGTGTCTATCTGGCATCAATTTGGAAAGTGCTACTAATTTTGATCCCTTGGATGCACTTGCATTGATGGCTAGGACCAAGGAGGATGCACACTTTAGCTCCCCTTTGTGGTCTGCCTTTCTTGAAGTTCCAGAAAGCTTAGAACCTTTAGTACGCTGTGTCAGTGTTGGGCTTCCACTGATTCAAGATAAGGCCATTCAAATTCTTTCATGGTTATGTCAGGACCAACCTTCACTACTTGGTGAGCATTTGAACAGAAGTCGAGGATGCATTGTTTCCCTTGCTATTAGAGTTATCGAATCGACAAACATGGATGTAAGAATTGGCAGTGCCATCACCCTTATATCTGCAATGAGACACAGCAGGGAGCAGTCAATTGATGTTATTGAAACATCAGGGCATCTGAAGAATCTAATATCTGCATCCATTGATATGATGAAGCAAGATTCTGCTCCGACATCCCTAGACATTGAAGTTTGGAAACCTTACCCTGAAAATAGTTTGTATAACTATGATAAGGATGTTCTGGGTATGTCTGAATCAGGAAAGGTCTTGGAAGAAACAGTTGGACTTTGGTTGCTCTCACTTATTTGTTCTTCTCATTTGAGTAGTAAAATTACTGTTATGGACCTCGGTGGTGTTGAGACTATATCTGATAAACTTGCTAGCTACACCGCTAATCAACAGGTGCTTGTTTTGTCTTTCCTTTCTAATTTTCACTGTGCCTATACAGACTTTACTATTTCTATATATTATCAACTGCAATAAATTGGCTTAAATTCAAGATGTTTACTGACTTGCTGCTTGAAACTGCTATACTGTTTGAGTTGAGAGATCAGGGATACATCATGCTATTTCCCCCTGGTTTCACCATTTACCTTTTACTTAGGAGCGACTAATCTGTACAAAAAATAAAATATATCTAAGTAAAATCCAATATTAACTTTTCCTAAACAAGGTCAAGATCCTAATCAGCTATCTACATATGATGAATTAATTTTGAGCCAGAAACATGATATTTTTTGTATATTTAGCTGTTTTAAACACCCAAGATCTGATAGCTTTACTTATTTTCTTATGTTATATTACCAAATTATAATGTTTTATTCTCCCATGGCAAATTCCTGGTCCTCACAGTTCCATGTTACAGGACCAATATGAAGACTCAGAGAGTGTATGGACTTGCGCCCTTCTTTTGGCTACTTTATTTCAGGATTCAGTGCTTGTTCAATCTCCAGCAACAATGCAAACCATACCTCCTTTAGCTTCGTTGCTAAAATCAGACAAGATCATTGACAAATACTTTGCTGCTCAGTCACTGGCTAGCCTTGTTTCCACTGGAAGCAGAAGTATACAGCTTGCTATTGCAAATTCCGGTGCAGTTATGGGTGCTATAGCTATGATTGGACAGATCGAATCCACTATGCCAAACCTTGTTGCTATGGCTGAAGAATTCAAGTTGTCAGAGAACCCAAGTCAAATAATATTGAGAATCCTTTATGAGATCGAAGATGTCCGTACGAGTGCTACTGCTCGAAGGTCCATTCCGTTGCTTGTGGATCTACTTAAACCAATGCCAGACAGACAAGGCGCACCTCTGGTTGCTTTGCACCTTCTGACTCAACTAGCAGAAGGCAGTGAGGCATATAAAGTAGCTATGGCAGAAGCTGGAGTCTTGGATGCTTTAACAAAGTATCTATCTTTAAGTCCTCAAGACTCAACTGAAACTACTATAATCAATCTACTACGGATCTTATACACAAACCCTGAGCTGCTGTACCATGAATCCTCAATTAGCACTTCGAATCAATTGGTAGCTGTCTTACGTCTGGGCTCAAGAAATTCCAGGCTTAGTGCAGCAAGGACATTACAGAACCTCTTTGATTCAGAGAATATAAGAGACACTGAAGTGGCTTGGCAAGCTATTCAGCCATTACTTGATATGCTCGAGTCAGGAACTGAAACAGAGCAGCAGGCAGCACTTGGTGCACTAATCAAACTTTCTTCTGGGAATATCTCAAAGGCTTCAGCTATGTTTGATGTAGAAGGCACTACACTTGAAAGCCTCTATAAAATTTTAGCCTTTAGTTCATCATTGGAGCTTAAGAATAATGCTGCTCAGCTCTGTTATATTCTTTTTGAGAACTCTACTATAAGGGCATCACCAATTGCCTCTGAATGCCTTCATCCTCTGATATCATTAATGACATCAGGCTCTACCTTTGTTGTTGAACCAGCTGTTCGTGCTCTGAATAGACTGCTAGATGAGGAGTACAATGCAGAGATTGCTGCCACTAGTAAAGTTATTGAACTTCTTGTTAATTTTGTTCCTGGGACAGATTACCAACTGTCTGAGGCATGTATTGGTGCTCTCATAAAATTGGGTAAGGACCGTCCAAACTGCAAGCTTGAGATGGTTAAAGCTGGCATTATTGAGCATGTGCTCGATATGATTCTTGATGTTCCTGTTTCTGTTAGTTCATCCATTGCTGAGTTGCTTCGCATTTTGACAAACAACAGCGGCATTGCTAAAAGTTCTGCTGCTGCAAAAATGGTGGAGCCACTTTTCTTGCTTTTACGTCGCCCAGATGTCACTATGTGGGATCAGCATAGCGCATTGCAAGCTCTTGTAAATATTCTAGAAAAGCCTCAGAGTTTAGCGGCATTGAAGTTAAGTCCCAGTCAAATAATTGAACCATTAATATCATTCCTTGAGTCTCCCTCTCAAGCAATCCAGCAACTTGGCACTGAACTACTGACACATCTTCTAGAGCAGGAGCATTTCCAACAGGATATCACTACGAAAAATGCAGTTGTCCCTCTGGTACAGCTTGCTGGTATTGGAATCTTGAGTTTACAACAGACTGCAGTTAAAGCACTTGAGAGCATATCTCAGAGTTGGCCCAAGGCTGTTGCAGACGCAGGTGGAATTCTTGAACTTTCAAAGGTAATTGTCCAAGATGATCCTCAGCCAAGTCAAGCATTATGGGACTCTGCAGCACTTGTATTATGTAATGTTTTGCGCTATAGCTCTGATAACTATGTCCAAGTGTCAATAGCTGTACTTGTAAGATTGCTGAACTCCACTGTGGAGAGTACCGTTACAATAGCTCTGAATGCTCTTCTTGTGCAAGAGAAAAGTAAGAAGCGCTGTGCTTTAGCCATGGCTGAGGCTGGGGCTGTGCGTGCTCTGTTGGGGCTTCTTAAGAACCATCGTTGTGAGGAATCTGCTGCAAGATTGCTTGAAGCTCTGATAAACAATGCAAGGGTCAGGGAAACAAAAGTTGCCAAATATTCTATTGCTCCTCTGTCACAGTACCTGTTAGATCCTCAGTCTAAGAATCAGTCAGCCAAGTTCTTGGTTACTCTTGCACTGGGTGACATTTTCCAGCATGAAGCACTGGCAAGAGCAAGTGACTCTGTATCTGCTTGCCGTGCTCTTGTAAGCGTACTTGAGGACCAGCCTACAG
Organism: Leersia perrieri; assembly: GCA_000325765.3. Lineage (NCBI taxonomy): Eukaryota > Viridiplantae > Streptophyta > Magnoliopsida > Poales > Poaceae > Leersia > Leersia perrieri. The sequence goes on from CM002478.1 coordinate 3,413,918, forward strand.
ATGATATGACAATGGTTGCTATTTGTGCACTACAAAGTTTAGTTCTGCACAGCAGGACAAATAGGCGTGCTGTTGCGGAGGCTGGGGGCATTTTGGTTGTACAGGAATTGCTTCTGTCTCCAAATGTAGATATTGCAGGACAGGCTGCTCTTCTAATCAAGTATCTATTTTTAAATCATACACTTCAAGAATATGTGTCGAATGAGCTCATCCGATCACTCACTGGTAAGTTGCTGATCGTTATGCTGAAGTGAGTTGGTTTCTCTTTTTTAATTGCTGCTCATGCTCTTATTTTCTCGATTTTTAAAAATAAAATATTTGCCCTCATAGCTAGTTGAGCTTGCTGAGTAATATCTAATCTGCAAGACTGCCCCATGATTGTCAAGATATCCCTAAATATCTTACCTGTTCATCTTATTGGTTGTATTTTTCAAGTAATAAAATAGATCTGTCCAGCACTTAATGTGTATTACCTGCTTGACGATGCATTCAAATTGTTATGTTTCTAATCTCAACTGCAATTTCTCACAGCTGCCTTGGAAAGAGAGCTACTCTCTACTTCAACCATCAATGAAGTTATTTTGAGGACTATACATGTGATATTCAACAACTTCAAGAAGGTTCGGTTTTCTGAGGCTGCGACCTTGTGCATACCCCATTTGGTTTGTGCCCTGAAGGATGGAAATGAAGCTGCCCAAGAAAGTGTGCTCGACACCCTTTGCTTGCTGAAAGAATCTTGGCCACAAATGAATGAAGACATTGCTAAAGCCCAATCCCTAATTTCTGCTGAGGCGATACCTGTACTGCAAATGCTTATGAAGACATGTCCTCCCAGTTTTCATGAGAGAGCTGATAGCTTGCTGCAATGCTTGCCTGGTTGCCTGACAGTCACCATCATACGCGGGAATAACTTAAAGCAGACAATGGGGAGTACAAATGCATTTTGTGGCCTACAAATAGGAAATGGTCCTCCAAGGCAAACTAAGGTAAGTTCTTATTAGATGAGTGTACTCATTATCCATGGCACGCTTCAGTGCTTGATTCTTTTGCTATTGCACTCAATTATTTTGTAATTTCACCAATGAGTACTGGAAGACTGAGGATTATCGTTTCAGGCACGGATATCAGATTATCAGTTGATATTACTGTTTTGTGCGAGTTGTAATTTTCTAATGAAGATGCATACTTTATATTTATCCTAAGATGTTTGTACCAAACTATCAGGTGGTTAACAACAGCATCTGCCCAGTATGGAATGAGGGTTTCACTTGGTTATTTGACATCCCCCCAAAGGGGCAGAAGTTATACATCTTGTGCAAAAGCAAAAACACATTTGGAAAGGTATTTTGTATCTTCCATGTTACCTTTTTTTATATTGCTCCTTGTCTGTTATACCTTTCAAACTTGTCTAATTTTACCACTTGCTTTGCAGTCAACACTCGGTCGAGTCACCATCCAGATTGACAATGTTGTCACTGAGGGTGTATACAGCGGGTTCTTTAGCCTTAGACATGATGGTGGCAAGGATGGCTCAAGAACTCTAGAGATTGAGATTGTATGGTCTAACAGACCTGCGAACGACAGTATGTAACAAGGCTGATTTTTACTTGCGCCAATGTTGTAGTTTTGGCCTCCATGTAAATCAGCGCCATAAACATCCAAATTCATCTACGTAGAGAATCTAGTCAATTCACGAACATTAAACATTCGATTATTTAAGGTCTTTTTGAATTGTAGCCTTGTAGCTTCAACAGATTTTGGGCCGGCTATTTTTGTATAGGTGAATTTATTTCCTGTAATTATAACTTAGAATAGTTTAGTGTGGGCTTAAATACAAGTTGCATTGGTGTGCTATGTGAAAATGACTGGGTGCGTAGTTTTCGTTCGAATTTATAGGAGATTGTAATAGCCAATGCATTTTGACCATACCATTTTCAAAGGTTGGATTGAGTGTTCGCATTCCCTTTTTTTTTTTAAAAAAAAATGACCATCTATATCCCATGTAATTGTGTACTACATTTTGGATGACAATAGTACGATTCTACTGCCTAAATTGTTCGTATCATCGTTTATTGGCTTGGCCGTGTCATCACAACATTCAGTAGTTATCTTCATCCAATTTTAGTTATAAGAAAACTGTGCTTGCAACGGGCTCGTACAGTTTACTCTTGCATACGAACTTTGCCACTTGTTTTATACCAATTGAATGATCTGGCCAATTCAGACATTTCCCAGTACCAGTTCAATTCCCACTGGACTTCATACACTATCACGTGCATACCGTGCCTGTTATTTGGTGCAGTACCCTGTAAATCTGTAATTAAAGTACAGAATTTAGCTTGGCGTGCATACATTCCAGGAATTTTACATGAAACACTTCAATCCTGCACAACTTATGAAAAAATGACACACTCCGGCAAGTGAACCATTCAAAGGGTCTGCCGATCACTATGGTTAAAGGTCAACATCTGGAAATTATCAACAATACACATACAAGATTGTGAAGGTTCGAAGGACAAGGAGCTCTGAAATCTGTGTCTAATAAAAATCAAATTTTGTTAAAACCAGGTATGTATAAACTTTTTATATTTACAATGAGTGAATACACTTTTTTTTTATAACAGGTAAATTTCATGAGTGAATACACTTTTATAATATAATGTAGCATTTTCGTAAAAATTCAAGATAAATAGTTCTGAAGACCGTCAGTACTTGAGTAGCATTTTCAACATGGCAACATACAGTTCGTACACTGAATCTGGATAAGATAAAATCGATCTTCCAAATATACGAATACAAAAGTCAGTACTACACAACAAATACTTTGGATTCCATGGACTGACTTCATTGACGCTGAGCGTCCAATTAATACGCATTGTGATAGTACAATCTATACGACTGACTCGTAGTAGTAGTTAATTTCGAACCTTCGATTGCTTAACGCGGTTGCTCTACATCCAACTTAACGCGGTCTCATTTTTTGTCTGAGAAAAGAAAAATCGATGACAACATCCACGCGGGTGTCACCTCACGAGTCACGACGTCAATCCTCGGCTCTCATAGTATTCACTGGACAAGGAGATTCCACAAACACGGTTGGGGTCACATGACTAATTGGATAATTTGTAGAAAATTAATCAGCTGTGAGCGAGCTGATAGAGTAGCAGTTGTACACTAGTTAGTTTCACCAACTACAATAGCAGGTCACTACTGGCACTGAGGCTTTCGGGGCATGTCTTCCTGCGTCATCCACAATTCCACACACAACAGCCACGTGGTTCGTTAATTACGGGAATTTGGAATTTTAGGCTTTATTTTAGAATTAATTTAGGCACCTTTTATGTGATTTCTGTCATTTTATAATTTTCAGAGCAACTAGTAAAAGAACTTTTACTGTTAAATTATTTAGAAACTACTTATTATCATTGTTTGGTTTCGCAGCCATAAAGAAGGTTTATAAAAATTAAAAAAAAATACATGGTTTATAAATTTAACATAGAACATGAAATCCGGCTTAACGTTCAAAAACAAAATGATTTTTTTCCCATGTATAGCCAGTGGTGGCTCCAGAATTTTTTTGTTTTGGGTGTACTTACATTTCACATTATGAGCTAAATCTTCGTAACACCACATACTCAATATACTACATATATAGACGTAAATTTTACTAAAAAAATAAATACATCCGGTGGTTTATATTTTGAACAGAATAAATAAGCATTTATATATACATACATAGGTTTTCTGACCAAAATCATAGGTTTTAATCTTGAGAGTACCATTTAAGAAATACCACTCGAATATTTTAATCTTGGGAAAAAAACTTTAAAAAGATGCCGCTCATGTGTATAACTCGTACAACTTGAACCTAGATTACATGGTCTCAATATTTTTCTTTTGCAACTTTGACCAATAATCCTTGATTTTCTCAAACATAATCAAATGTATTCATACCAAACCACCTAAATAAAAAACAAAACACATACACTAAAAAAATATAATAAAACCAGCAAACATCGGAGAAATTTCCAAGGAAGCTCGCTGATCTGTACCCTCCTATAAATACCTCCTCGTCTTCCCCGCGTTTCCTCCGTCGCGTCGCATTCTCTCTCCTCTCCTCTCCTCTTTCTCTCTCATCCCCCGAGGTAGAGAGAGAAAGCTCCAGCCGCCGTTGCTCCGCCGTCGCTGCGCCATGGCTGCTGCGGCCAGGTGGGCTGCCCCGATCATGGGCATCCTGGTCGTCCTCCTCCTCCTCCCGTTCGCGCCTGCTCCGGCGAGCGCCGCCACGCCGACGAGGTCGCCGCCGCCGTCGGCCTCCTCCGCCGTGTTCCTGCTCAGCGGCGACGTTTATCCGACCGGGTACGTGACTTAGCTCCTCCCCCTTTGAGCAAGCTGGATTGATTCCGACCTTTGTTAGTTGTTAAAATCGGCTTTTAGATTGATGAATTGTGTTTAAATTGAGCTTTTTTTTTTTGCAGTTTTGCTCTTTATTTTTTTTTTGCTCTATTGTTAGATGTCAAAATCGAATCTTTCGCCAAGATATTGCCGTGTTGATTTGCAGGTTTAGTTGGTTTCTTGAGAATGCAGTTAGTCGTCGCCGTTGCTCTGTGGGCGTTGGTTTGATTTTGACCAAGTCGGCGGCAGAATTTTTTCAACGGCAATATTTTCTTTTCTGTTTTTTTTCAGAATAGGACGAACTGTTCTCCCCTTTTAGTTTGAAATCGTGTGCAATGTATGTTCTGTGCAAAGCTCTCAATTTGTACTTTTAATTTACTCTGTATGATTGAGCAAATTTATCCTTTTACCAAATTTTACAGTTTGATTTTAAAAACAAATAAAACGAAATGTTGCAGTTTGGACTTTGGAGTAGTATATATTGACTCATTTGAGTGCACTAACATCCCTTTTATCGAATTTCTCCCGTTCAAAAACTGAAACTCTGGTTGCTGTGTTTTCCCCACTGCCAGTTTGCAAGGATTTTTTATATCACATACTGTGACTTTAACTAACGAATTGCTTTTTTTATTTTTATTTGGAATTGCAGGCATTATTATGTTACTATGAACATTGGGGACCCAGCGAAGCCTTATTTCCTGGATGTCGACACCGGCAGCGACCTTACCTGGCTGCAGTGTGACGCTCCCTGCCAGAGCTGCAACAAGGTTCAATTGATGCCACATGATAGTTTGCGCATAATACAATCGAAATTCAAGTCTTGATGAGTAAACTGGAGGCATTGTGTTTGGCCGAAATAACTTTAGTCCATTTTTTTGTGTGGTTCTTGAATCTTGATTTGTTGCTACTAAGTTTATTATGGTTCCTATACTGATGCTTCATGTTAAAACAAATCTTGATCTTGTCAGTTTGATGTACTGAACACCTCATTGCTTTAGGGATGTCGCTTGGTTTAATTTAGATTTAAAAAGTAAAATTGATATTGGTTTTGTAACCAAATTTTTCAGTAAATAAGTTAATCCTAGAATAGGTACCTTCTTTGGCATTGTAATTCCGGACTTCAATTAATAGTTTAAATTCAGTATTGATTCTTGGTCTTACATGGTTGTGAAAAAAAAAATGCATTGACCTTATATTTCCACATTTGGCGCTGACAAATGTTTGGTGGTTTTTCTCTCAGTTTGGTAGGAAATGTGCAATCTCTGCATGATTTTTGATCCAAGATTTGGCGCTTGATGTTGTCTTCTAATGGATGTTGCAGGTGCCACATCCGTTGTATCGGCCAACGAAGAATAAGCTGGTACCGTGTGCAAATTCAGTTTGCACTGCATTGCACAATGGACTGACCCCTACTAAGAAGTGCACCAGCACCACACAACAGCAATGTGACTATCAAATTAAATACACCGACAAGGCATCTTCTCTTGGTGTGCTTGTTACTGACAGTTTCTCACTGCCCCTGAGGAACAAATCCAATATCAGTCCAAGCCTCAGCTTTGGGTACACTACTTGGTGAAAACATTGAATAATTAGTGCTGATGGATTTAGTTGTTGATGGTTCCTTTTGTTGGTGCAGCTGTGGATATGATCAGCAAGTGGGAACAAATGGTGCAGTACAAGCGACGACAGATGGCTTGCTCGGGCTCGGGAGGGGATCAGTTAGCCTTCTATCACAGCTCAAGCAGCAAGGGATCACCAAGAATGTCCTTGGCCATTGTCTCAGCACAAGCGGAGGGGGATTCCTCTTCTTTGGGGATGACATGGTTCCCACTTCACGTGTAACTTGGGTGCCCATGGCTCGGAGCTCATCTGGGTAATTACATCTGTCCATGGAGTAAAAAATACATCTTCATTCGTGTTTCCTTGGCCATTCCCATTTTTTTACATCTCCTACCTCTGATGTTGAGCACAATTCGTTGTTTCCTTTCTATATGACTTGAGGAAGTTATCAATGTCTGGTTCCCATGTCTTTGTTAGCACTAATGTGGTCATAAGTTTAATGCATAATTTCCTAAAGTTGCACAAGAATAGTTCAAGAATAGTTCTTTTAAGTTAGGTGGAAAAAGCTATCAACGTTTGTTAAAAGCTAACACCAAAATTTCATGTTGCTCTCAGTCACATTTGTAATGTCAAAGGTAGTTCAGAACTTTCAAATTTCCATTGGAAGTTACTGTCCCTCTTGTGGAAGTTGTTGCAATCACATGGAAACAAGTTTTTGCAATTATTTGGTGCTCTTTTGATCAGTTTAACATATTATGCACCTTTTTTCCAGGAATTACTACTCACCTGGCACAGCATCACTGTACTTCGATAGACGTTCTCTGGGCGGGAAGCCGATGGAGGTGGTATTTGACAGTGGTAGCACATATACATACTTTACCGCGCAACCATACCAAGCAACTGTTTCTGCGGTAAATTTCAACCTTAGTACATTCTACTTGCCATGAGTTTGACGAAAGTAACATTGGCTAATTAAATGTGAATCTGCAGATCAAAGGTAGTCTCAGCAAGTCCCTTAGACAGGTTTCAGATCCTAGTCTTCCTCTCTGCTGGAAAGGGCAGAAGGCATTCAAATCTGTATTTGATGTGAAGAAGGACTTCAAGTCATTGCAACTGAGCTTTGGTAAGAATGCGGTCATGGAGATCCCTCCTGAAAACTACCTTGTTGTCACTGTAAGTATTCGACAACTGAATTGACAACTAGAAATGAACTACGTCTTTTTATTGAAAATGTCGGCTAATTTCCTTTATATGAATATGCCAGAAAAATGGGAATGTGTGCTTGGGCATCCTTGATGGATCAACTACTAAACTGAATTTCAACATAATTGGAGGTACAAAGTTCAGACAGCATCCACTGTCTCTGAAATTTGAGATAAAGTGCATCTTTGTGTAACAAATGCATTTTGCTTTTCTGTAGATATTACATTGCAGGATCAGATGGTGATATATGATAACGAGAGAGTGCAGCTTGGATGGATCCGTGGATCATGCAGTAGGAGCCCTAAGTCTCTTACGGCTTCCTTTCCATGACCATACTCACAGTTGAACCATAATCCCATTCCCATCCATTTAAACGTTGGGTGCATCGCTAATGGAGATGGAGAAAGTTACTGCTAGCCACACATCTTTAGAATCACCAATACTGTTGTAACTGATCAGAATGCCAGTCTGTTGCTATCCAAATAAAGTCTGTACTCTTATGCACATATGGCTGGAGATATAGACAAAAGGAGAGAAGATTGGGCATTTAATAGAGGCTATAACAAGGCAGTAACCTATATTCTCCTGTTCATGGTCAGATGGGGTCCAAATTTTGCATAATGAGATGGGAGTTCGTCTTGTATGTTTGGCCCATGAATTATCGTGTACCATTTATCTGGAACCAAAATTTTGGATTGAAATAGGTGTTTTTAATATTAAGCTAGATTAGTACCACTGGAGCAGGCTGCAGGTAGGCATTGTGAGTTGCCCTTCTGTTATTGTAGATTTTCCTTATGAGCAGTTCATGTAGTTTGATTATTTGTTTCAAAAATTGTATCTGGGTCATAGTTTCAAGTCTCACTGCATGATAAGTATATACAAGATGATGAATAACACTTGTGTGCACAAACTAATTTGGTCTCTGTTTCTGCCGTAGAGTTGACTGAACAGGAGTGCCTTAAGTGAATAATGTTTGGATGGTGGCCTGAGCACCGTGCCTGAAGAATTTCCATGCCTGACAGGCACTCGAGAAGTTCACGAATGTTGCCTGCTCAGGCAGCTGAGGACTGGACTTGTTTGGTTTGCCCCTGTTGCAGAGTGCTGCCTGAGAAGAAAAGGTGAAAAACAAGTAATTTGGCTCTAGATGATTGCATTGCCAAGTGTTAAACAAGAAGCTGCAAATCTCGGCAAGATTGCATCGCCAATCCAACCAAAATCCATACGCTACTTTCCATAGGCAAATCAAATCAATCACATACATAACAAAAAAAAAGGGGATGGCGGCGGAGCCGCAACATTTTGCCATGGCGTCGCCGCATTAGCAGCTTCACGGGATGGGGGCTTCATGAACTGATGAACTGAGAGATTAGGATAGTAATGCTCGCGCCTGGAGCTCAGGCTGACTCAGGCTAATGGCGTGCGGGAGTGCTTCAGCCCAGGCGAGTAAAAATCAGTCTCAGGGTGGCAACCAAACAAGACAAACAAGATCCAAAATAAATCAGGCTAGTTTCAGGCCAGGCAAGTTTTTCTTAGGGTAGCAACCAAACAGGGCCTTAATCTATGCTTTCGTGCACAGTTGCACGGGAAATGGAATGGCCCATGGGCCATGGCACAAGGAAGGAAAGGGCTGGTGTTAGATGGATGCAGGGTAGCCCAGTAGCATGGCCTGCGGCCGTGTTGGTTTAGGACAGGGCCTGGCCACAAAGGTGGTAGCACCGGATTGGGCCCTGGCTCGGGGTCCGATTAACCGAACAACTTTTAGGCCAAAAATTGTCAAATTTCTGCCATTGGGATTACTTCGCGCCTTTCTGCTCCGGCGATCATGCCTTTCTCTCCTCCAGCTTCGACGAACACTTGTCCTCAAACTCTGGTGATTGGCATCGGCTTGATGAGTTAGGTTTAAGATTTCAAGGTTGGTGGAGGGATAGGAAGGAGGTGAGGGAAGGGAAAAGTTCACCTAGCTCAGAGGGATGGCCAACGGGAGGCAGTGACCCCCGCAGTTGACACAGACGGGTGGTGAGCCATTGGTGCTGGCACCACAGCCAAAGACCCGGGGATAGAAGAGGGTGGTGGGCCGGCGTTGGTGGCAGGGGCTAATAACACCTTGTGGTTACAACTTAGGAGGCACAACTGGTGGTGGAGAGCCGCCAGAGACAGGGAAGACGGTGGGGCCGGGATTCGTAGCCAGCAAGGAAGTGGGAGGGGGGAGGAGGGCGGTGGCGATGGAGGAATGATAGTGGCGGGGATTAATGCAAGCATTGCGGGATTGATCGAGTGGGGGCAGCATGAACGAGAGGAAGGAAAGAAGAAATTAGGGCTAGGGGTTGTATGAGCGTATATTAAAGTGATCGAGTAGTCCAAAATTCGTGTGATTTTAGTAATATTTTTCTGTCAAATGGTAAGTATCCAATCCTTTGATTAAAGATGAAAATGTTATAGAGCGATCAGTCGTGCTCTCTAGTCACCTCCCCCATGCGACGTGTGCCCCCCCTCCCCCCACCTGTCTTCTTTTCTGTACACATGGGGTCTTGAGTGATATGTTAAGTCTATGATATCTATTACTTCTTAGTATAACCATCTAGATATAACAGGTGCTAAAATCCTACTACTATCTAAGTACCAGCAAATAAAAACAAACAAACTATAACTAAGAAGCCAATAAGTAGCATTAAATTATAAGAGACGACAACCAATTTAGTTAATCCTATCAATTTAGTAAATAACCAGTATATAGTTAGAAAACAGTAATTTTCTTCTTGGAAAAGAAAACAACTTCATAGTTGGAGAGGAAATAAATAGACAGAAATTAAATCATTAAATACAATATTGATATGATATATGATCCTAACCTATATAAGCGAACTGAAGGAGCTTATCAAACAACAACAAGATAAAACAAAATTAGACAAACAAACAACAGGAATCAGCTTTGTTCGACAGCCTTCCTCCCTCTCATAGTCTCATATGGACATTCCTATCACTCAAAAGGCCCTCATGGTCGCATCGCTGATGCTTCTCCTCCTCACCATGGCTCCTCCCACGGCCACAGGCTTCCTCGAAGTTGGGAAATGCGCCGATTTCTCCGCGACTCCGGGCAGCTGCGGCGACGACACCTGCCAGTTCAGGTGCGGCGGCATGGGCGGCGACGGGGCGAAGGCCTACTGCAACGCCGCCGGCAAGTGCTGCTGCCCTCCCGGCACGGTGACGTTTTGCCGCCCGCTCAACGGCTGCTCGAATCGCACCTCTGTGTGCAAGACCAGGTGCAAGAATGTGTCCCGTGACCCTGCAAGAGCCTTCTGTCAGGATGGATCACCTGGGTTTGGAGACTCTTGCTGCTGCCCTCCCAATTAATTAACGCCACCTTAATTCGTTACCGTCGACTCGTGCAACGTCACCTCCATTAGCTCTATATTTCTCATGATTGATTAATTGACCAATGTTTGGTTGATACAATAAAATGTGCTATGTAGTATGTGCTCAACTTCTTTTTTGTGATGTTGTACTCAACCATTGATCGACCGGAATTATACATGTCGGGACTAGAGACTCAGTAGGTTCTCTCTATATCATCTTATGAATTTGCAAGCGATGGGTAGATCGCCCATCAAACAACTTTTTTTTTTTGCTGAAAGAAAAATGCAAATCTATGACCGGTTTTGATGTTCCCTACTACTACAAATCTAAATAGGGAGTTGTCTAGGTTCATTGCAGAGCCGGATCTGCCATAGGGCTTTGGGGTTTTAAGCTCCTACTACCGGCACTAAGAACATGAAGACCTTCTTAAGCCCCACTAAAAATTTCTTCTGTAAATCTATGGGATATGGTTTGATTTATGCTGATCTACTTTGTTTAGCCCGTACTATTAATTTTTTCTGGATCCATCATTGGTTTCTTGTATTGTACTATAAAATATCTGATTAGTTCTAGTAGCGATGTTTATCTTTTACAATAAACTAATTAAATCATTTTGAAGGTTGTTTTTATCACCAACAATTCCCTATGGTATTTACATGCAGGTCAAAGAATCCCATAAAAAATTCATCATCCAAAAGAGAGTAAATTACACGTGTTACCGGGTACGTACATTATTTCATATTGCACCCGGCTTAGCATATACTTTCACTCTGCACTGATGTACATCAATATAAGTTTCACGTTGCTCCTGGTTAAAATCGATAGAGTTTTCAAGGACTTTTAACATTGAATCAAACTTCGTGAAAATTGACTTAATCAATTCAAAATATTTTATACGTTTATTCATATATTTTCCAAGATTTTTTTAAAATTATATAATAAAACACAATGCAATGCGAAACTTATTTTGATGTACCCTAGCGCAAAGTAAAACGAAATACATTTTTGGCAATGCTAAGTTGCAATTTACTCATAAAAAATACAGGACTGGTGGATTTACAAATTAGGCCCTTGCACTCTGTATAATTACATTTTAGTCTAGGGGAGGGGTGGTCTGTGTCATTACAACCGTCGGATCAAACCTGAATGGTGCAGATCTTCTGCGCTTGTAAAACAGAGCAGAGTATGGCAGTCTCCGCCTTCTCCGGCGCTGGCGCCGCTCCCGAGCTCTCTCCCCTTCGCCGGAGACACGCAACCGCGGCGGAGCGGCGGGCGGATGATCGGAGGCGAGGTCGCCTCCACAGGCCCTAATCAGTTGATCGATTAATAAGAAGAAGCTGCGGCCGCATTCCACTTCTGTCACGTACTAATGTTCTTGTTCGCCCAAATCCTAAAATTTTCCGATTCCCCCCTTCAGATTGCTCGCAAGTCGCAAGAAGCAACCAGCGCTAAGAATTTGGAGCCGTGGCACGGGAATCAGCACCAGGAACGGGCCCAAGCGTTGCGCCCCCACCCTGTATTTTTGCCGAGAAATTTGGATGGTGGAGGTTTCTGGAATCCCCCATTTTGCCTACATGGTTTGATTCTTTACATTGGTCTCAGGATTGATGTTCCTCTACAACATTAAGGTATATGGTAAGATTGCCTTCTATCGCTCTACAAATAGTTCAATTTCCTTGCGACTTGCAACTCTGCAAGTGAAGACATATGCATGTAGGGTACTTGTGGTAACATTTTTGTGCACATTTCGTGTTTGAGTATCTCAACAACTTAAAAGATAGTGCTGATTTCTGGCACACATATTGACGTATACAGCAAGTAGTCGCACGCTTGAAAGCCTGCAACTAACAGGGTGCATTGAGAATTTTCAGATCAAACACAACTACACAAGGTATTTTACACATTCTGGCATCCTTAGGTTTGGGATTAATTCTTACCTCGTATTCACATCTTGTTATGGGTTCTATAATGTGTTCGCTTAAAAGGCTTTGATTTCTTGACTAAACAAATGGATATGTAAGATATATGGAAAGTTGCAGATACTATTGTTATATGGCTATTTTGGTTTTCATATTGTAAGAACAAAAAATGCTTTCAGTTGATGTCTCCTAGCTAGAATAGGATCGTCTAATTGATAGCTATTGTCTAATCTTATCTAGTGTTGCTTACAAAAAAACTTGTGAACGTTTTACTCCAATTTTCACCAATATTGGAATCAATTCTATATTCAATGAGTCCTTATAAAAAACTGTTTCAATTTTCAAAAGAGCAAAATCAAATGAAGATAGTATATAGGGTCTTACCGATTCTGAATGAAGTGGGGCTATATTTTTGTTCAATCTTTATCAATAGTTCTATCTAGCTGCACGCAAGTCTATTCTGTTGTAACCGTGTAGTATAAATAACCTTGTGTGTTATGATAGGTCATCACTAATAACAGCTTGGCATTTTATCCTTTAAATGACAATATGCTTTTCTAGTTAGCTTTCTGCCATGCACAACAGGAGTCTGCAATAGTTGGTTTTAACATACTATACCTCTATGTTTAGCATAATTTTCTCCCTTAAAATTATAATCATATTATTAATTGTTCTAAGATCACTTAAAATTATTGTGGCGATTAAGCAGATACGTACACGATGATGCATGATGGTTTGCACAACCTACATTGGTTTGTCTGTTTCAAGTAACAGATTAAGTATATGCCTGCCAGCTAGGATCATGTGTGGCCATTATTTACAATCTCGGGTATTGACCCCTTAAAAGAAACCTGTGAATATCTAACAGCATGCACACTGGAGTGCTAGACTGCTAGAGTTGTAACTTGTAACAAGACACTGAGAGAACTTCCCAAAACTTGTTGGATTGATGAAGATTGAAACTGACTTATATGCAAGGAAACATTTCTCGCAAGTAACTGTTATACATGAATTGCAAATAGTATTGTTGAGATAAATAATTGGCGGAAATAAACATAACAATTTTATCTTTAGGAAACACAAACTAGATATATTTGTCTACCCATACACATCAAATTCACTGCATTAATATTTTGAACCATTTCAAAATCAATTGCCGGTAGATTTTTTTTTAGATAATGGAACTGAAAGGTCCCGGCCTCTACACCATCAGAGATAGTGTACGCAGCGGAATTGCTGGTAGATGTATGCTCCCTGTATACATATCAATCATGATATTCATGTGAGCAATGTAATTCACACTAGAGCAAGATGAACAGAAAACCAAGATTAGCTTAGCTTTTTACAATACCTGACAATCCAGACGTATTGTATTTGCCTTGGCCTGATCTTGTCAGCCACCTTAGTCTCAATGATCACTATCAATAGCAGTCTAATCCTCAAGGATCTATTTGTTATGAATCATGTGTGCATGTATACATTTCTCTAACAAGGATTTGTTGTAAATATATTTATATACAGATGTTCTAATGTATCCTAATACCCATGAAAGCTACGGTGTACTCCATGATGATAGGCATACTACATTCTGAAGCTAGCGTACATGAAACTCCAAACAAAAAGGTAACACCTGTCACTCTGTCTTGCCACTAGAGTACAAAATCAACATTGAAACCCAGAATTATGGAAATGAAAAACATAATAATAAACAGAGAAAACCTGTGCCGAGGCCTATAAATACCTCGCATCCCCTTCTGCCCTCCCACCATCGCAAGGAACAGAATTTCAAAAGAAAAGGAAGCATAGCACTTCAGATTGTCACAGCACTTGTGTCTAGACCTCCACCTCCTTCACACCATGGCTGCAAGGTTGGCACTGACCGCCAGCCTTCTTCTCCTGCTCCCACTGGTGCCGCCATCTTCTGCCATGGTGTTCAAGCTCCATGGTAACGTCCACCCTTATGGGTAGGCAACATTTCTTTCTAGAGAACCCATCAACATTCTTTCTGTGTCAACGTTTAGTGCAATATTTGACATTTTTGTTGTTCTCTGCAGCTACTTCTTCATCACCATGAACATTGGCGACCCGGGAAAGTCTTACAGTCTGGACATCGACACTGATAGCACCCTCACGTGACTGCAGTGCGACGCAAGACAGTATTTCAACAAGGTACACTCACTATTTTATCATCCTTTAGTGGCAGAGCTCCTGCCCTTCCATTTAAAAAAGAAAGGCACACACACATGCCATACTTCTGTTCCATCAAACATAGGAAACCTTCAAGTTCAAGATTGAATTGGTCTTTGAATATGTGTAGCCTGGATTCATTTATACTCCCATTAAAAATAGTCGAAATGAGTAATCAGCTGCAAACAAGTAACTTTTGTTTCGGTTACAGATATTGATCAGTTTTTTCTTGTCAACCCTTTCTCACAATCAACATAGGTACCACACTTGTACAAGCCAAAACCAAAGAATCTGGTGAAATGCGCTGACCAACGCTGCACTGACCTGCACACTGAACTGGGCACACGAAAGAGTTGTGGGACCCCGACTCAATGTGACTATAAGATTCAGTATGTCGATGGGTCATCCACTGGCATACTCGTCGTCGACAGATTCTCCCTCCCGGTAGGCAACAGCAGCAATCCTACTGACATTGCCTTCGGGTAAGCCACCACAAGCCAAGATATTTCAGTATAGTGCCAGACGCCGACGATGACAGTGATGACTGATAACTCTTTCTTGCTTGCACATGTAGCTGTGGATATGTCAATGTGCTCTCACCGGTAGATGGCGTTCTTGGGCTTGGGAGGGGCAGGGTTACACTGCTCTCGCAGCTCAAGTCCCAGGGGGTGATCACCAAGAATGTCATGGGCCATTGCATCAGTTCAAAAGGAGGGGGCTTTCTCTTCCTAGGGGATGCCGAGGTGCCAGCTTCAGGTGTAACTTGGTTCCCCATGAACAGTTAGGTACTGGTGCCCATCAAGTGCTTGTCTGTGAAAACTATTTGACAAAGTTATCGCCGCACAACCATAACCCGCAAAGTTGAGCTTTCATTTTTCCTTTTCTCAGTCAATTTCGCATATTACATGTCATTGTGTTTCATTCCAGAAGAAATCAGTACTACTCACTGGGGCCTGGAACCTTGCACTTCAATTCAGGTACACAACCAATAACCGCAGCGCCAATGGAAGTGATATTTGACAGTGGTGCTACATACACCTACTTTGCTCCCCGGCCTTACCAAGTGACTCTCTCAGCGGTGTGCTTCACGTACCTTGCCTTTTGTATTCTTATGCCGATACACCTGACCAGAGAACATCTAGTGGAATTCATGTTTTGTGGATCTTGCAGGTGAAATACATTCTCAACACCAAATGCAAGTTACTTAGCGAGGTGAAAGATAAAGAACGAGCACTTAATGTATGCTGGAAAGGGAAGGATAAATTTAGAACTATCAATGAAGTCAAGAAGTGCTTCAGATCACTCTCTCTGAAATTTGCCCAAGGCGATAAGAAGGCCACTTTAGAGATCCCACCTGAACACTACCTCATTATCTCTGTAAACATTCTATAACTCAATTTACTATACAAGCTAGTAATAGACAACAAATCATCCAAAGAAAGAACAAGTAAAATGCCTTTGTGTGTTTGTTGCAGAACGAGGGCCATGTATGCTTGGGCATCCTTGATGGATCGAAGGAGCATCCATTGTTAGGTGGAAAGAACTTAATTGGAGGTATGAAGTTCAGGCACGCTGGCATGCTCAACAGTCAACCATATGTATAATATTTGTGACTTTTTCTTTATACCGTATTACTTCTACAGGAATTACAATGCTGGATCAGATGGTGATATATGACAGCGAGAGAGCACTGCTCGGATGGGTCGATTGTAAGTGTGATAGGATGCCTAGTTCTGAGTCCATGATCACTTCGCATCTCTGAATGAAGTATAAACCAACATACAACAATGATAAAACTATGGACGAAAATGAGAAGGGGCTGAAAAATAAATGATGTAAAGAAGATATCACAAGCCTTTAGGCTCCTGCCCATGATGAAATGAAGTTAATTAATATTTTAGCAGTTGTGATTTACAGCGTTCGTGTGCCTCCATGCCTTTAGTAATACTGTATATACTTCGGATGCAAATAAAGGCGAGCAGCACATATATGACTATCTGCGTTGATTAAACATAGAATTAGATGTCTGAATCTTTGGTTAATTGTTTCTTCCTGCAATCGGTATCGAGTTGATCATGCGCTATGCTCATTTCAGAAGCAGGGGTGTATAACGCATAAACTGCAGGTGCATTCTTGCATTTGTGCACCTTCAATTTATAAAATCGAAGAAAACCAAGCTAAAACCATGGTAAAACCATCCTGCAACTGACTTGGTGGAATATGCCGAATGAATTTCTTGTCTGGTTCTTTTGAAGTTTCCTGCAAGCAAAGAATGTTTAGCCGAGTTTGCTGAGATAAGCCATGGTAAAGCTTCTCACCAGTAAATTTGCAACATACAAACAGATTAACCATTGTCTTAAATATCTTAAGAAAACAATCAGATTAACAACTCCTTTAACAACTTAAAAAAAGAAAAATAAGATTAAAGTCAGGCTGTAGGACTTTCTTTTTCGAGGATTGAATCATCTAATGAGGCGCATGTGAAATGAGGTAGATTATTAGAGCTGGGGGTTGTATGCGCGTATATTAAAGCGATCAAGTGGTTTAAATCGCATGAATTTAGGGGTTTTGTTCTGTCGAATTAAGTGGTCAATCCTTTTGGTGGTGCGGTGACCTACCCCATGCGACACGTCCCCCCCCCCCCCCCCGGGATTAACATTTTATTTGCATACACACATGGGTCTTGAGTGACATGTTTAGTCAACACGATATCTAACTTGACAGCAAACAATTCACATGGTATGAATTTGATCATATTTGCATCCTTGAAACAAGATGAGTGATTCATTTGAGCAAACTACAAAATATGTGACTAAATTACACCTACCATACATTATCGGTGCATTTTACTCGGCAATATTACTTCTTAGTATAACCATCCTTATATAACAAGTGTTAAAATTCCAGGAAACTACCGGCAAATAAAAAACCGAACTATAATTAAGAAGCCAATAAATATCATTATATTTTAAGAAATGACAACCAATTAAGTTAATATCAATTTAGTGAATAACCAGTATAAAGTTAGAAAACAGTAACTTTCTTCAGGGGAAAGAAAACTGAAAGAGCAATAAATGGGAAATGCGCCAAAAAGCTTCGTAACTGGGGAGGAAATAAATAGGCAGAAAATTATTAAATACAATATTGATATGATATGATATGATCTTAACCTATATAACTGAAGGAGCGTATCAAACCACAAGAAGATAAGACAAAGTAGACATCTATACAAACAACATGAGTCAGGTTTGTTAGACAGCCTTTCTCATATGGACATTCCTATCACTCAAAAGGCCCTCATGACCGCAACGCTGATGCTCTGCCGGCACGGTGACGTTCTGCCGTCCGCTGGACGGCTGCCGGAATCTCACTCTTGCTGCTGCCCTCCCAATTAATTTATCTCTATTAGCCTCCATTAACGCTCTCTCTCTCTCTCTCTCTCGGTGAACATCGGTTGCTTCGTCCTTTCTGCATGCTTGCTCTTGATTGACGAATTGGTTAATAAAATAAAATTGTCTATGTATTATGTACTCTTCTTTTCGTTGTTTTTGAGTTGATCAGTTGATGTACTAAAAAATTGATCGAAGGGCATTTTACATGTTTAGACCAGGGACAAAGATTCAATACATTTTCTCTATATTTATCTTATGAATTCGCATGTTTAGACCATATACGCTCTCATATTCTAGAGATTTCTAAATTAATTGGAGAAAAAAAAGGAAATAAAAGTATAGGTAGAAAAACAATTTAAAATTACGAATTTCGGAATTAAAAAATAATTAATATTGAAGAAAAGTCCATGTAGAAATGCTAGAGTTAAAAAATAAATAATATTAAATAAGAATAACAAATAGAATAATTAAGTCGTGCAATCACCTCCACGCGAGTTTTAATATAATTTTTTATATCATGGCCCACCTACTGGTGTCACCCGTGGCCTCCTACGCCTTTCATTCCGGTTCCACGGCAACGTCTACCCACTTGGGTAGGTGAAACATTTCATATTTTACATTAGCTCTTTGTTGTTTAGTTAATCAGTTAATCTATGCATCAACTAATTAGTTATCTGTACAAACCAAGAATGTAGAATAAGGGTTACATATTAAGAAGTCTGGAATTGACATGACATAAGTGGATTAATTATATCTGATTAAACACAAGAATGTAGAATTATCAATGGACCAGAAGTATATGGGAGGAAGGGGTTCCTAGGCACCGGTTTAAAAATACTTTAATTATAGTACATTAGCTTTCACTATATAGAACCCATTTAATTCAAACTTAGGCACTCACGTTATTCAATCAATACAAACACATAGTACAGAAAATGAATGGCATCTCCCTCTATTTCGTTAGAATTTAGTAGCGATGTTTATAATTTACAACAAACTAATCAAAATTTATCACCAACAATTTCGTGTGGTATTTACATGCAAGGTCAAAGAATCCCACCATAAATTCAGAATCTAAAAGGTTAAAAAGATATGACTGCGCGGATTTGCACATTAGGCCCCTGCAATCTGTATAATCATAGTTTAGTCTAGCGGCGGAGTGGTCTGTGTCGTTTCAACCGTCGGATCAAACCTGCACGGTGCGGATCTTCTGCGCGCTTGCAAAACAAAGCAGAGTATGGCCGTCTCCGCCTTCTCCGGCGCCGGCGCCGCTCCCGAGCTCTCTCTCTCCCCTTCGCCGGAGACGCGCAACCGCGGCGGAGCGGCGGCCGGATGATCGGCCGCGAGGTCGCCTTCACAGGCCCTAATCAGGTGATCGATTAATAAGAAGAAGCTGCGGCGCGCATTCCACTTCTGTTACGTACTAACGTTCTTGTTCGTCCAAACCCTAACATTTTCCAATTCCCCCTTCAGATGGCTCGCGAGTTAGCGCGAAGGAATTCGGAGCCGCGACGGGGGATCAGAACCAGCAACGGGGCCCACGCGTTGCGCCTCCAGCCCTCCACCGTGTATTTTTTGCCAAGAAATTTGGATGGTGGAGGTTGCTGGAATCCCCATTTTGCCTACATGGTTTGATTCTTTACATTGGTCTCAGGATTGATGTTCCTCTACAACATTAAGGTATATGGTAAGATTGCCTTCTATCGCTCTACAAATAGTTCAATTTCCTTGCGACTTGCAACTCTGCAAAACATGCATGTAGGATACTTGTAGCATTCTTGTGCACATTTCGTGTTTGAGTATCTCAACAACTTAAAAGATACTGCTGATTTCTGGCGCATATATACAGCTAGCAGTCGCACGCTTGGAAGTCTGCGACTGACAGGGTACATTGAGAGTTTTCAGATCAAACACAAGGTATTTTACACTTTCTGGCATTTTTAGGTTTGGGATTAATTCTTACCTCGTATACACATCTTGTCATGGGCTCTATTATGTGTTCACTTAAAAGGCTTTGCCTTCTTGAGTAAACAAATAGATATGGAAAGTTGCAACTGCTATTGTTATATTGCTATTTTGGTTTTCACATTGTTAGAACAAAAATGCTTTCAGTTGATGTCTCCTAGCTAGAAGAGGATTGTCTTATTGATAGCTGTTGTCTAATCTTATTTACTGTTGCTTAGAAAAAACTTGTGAACGCTTTACTTCAATGTTCACTGATATTGGAATCAATTCTATATTCAATATATAATTCCTTAGAAAAACCTATTTCAAAATATTAAAATCAAATGAAGATAGTATATAGGGTCTTACCGATTCTGAAGGAAGTGGACCTACATTTTTGTTCAATCTTTATTAATAGTTCTATCTAGCTGCACGCAAGTCTATACTGTTGTAACTGTGTAGTACAAATAACCTTGTGTGTTATGATAGGTCATCACTAATAATAGCTTGGAATTTTATCCTTTAAATAGCAATATGCTTTTCTAGTTAGTTTCAGGAGTCTGCAAGAGTTGGTTTTAACATACTATAAATTTATGTTTAGCATAATTTTCTCCCTTAAAATTATAATTATATTACTCTCTCTGTCCTTAAATTTAAGGCATCCTTGTTTTCCGCAAAGACAATATTTGAAAGTTTTGACTAATAATTAAACTAAACATATAGATGTTTAGTGTTATGCATGTGACATCATTGGATTTGTATTTGAATGTATTTTCATATAATGTAAATTTTATAGTTTTTGATAATATCTTATAGGATGAATTAAGAGTCAAAGTAAAGTATTGAAGACCGTGTACAATCGAAATACGCCTTGTATTTAAGGACGGAGGGAGTATTAATTGTTCTAGGATCACTTAAAATTATTGTAGCCATTAAACAGATACGTACAAGATGATGCATGATGGTTTGCACAACCTACATTGGTTTGTCTGTTTCAAGTAACAGATTAAGTAGATGCCTACCAGGAACCAGCTAGGATCATGAGTGGCCATTATTTATCAATCTCGGGTATTTACCCTTACAAGAAACCTGTGAATATCTAACAGCATGCACACTGGAATTATAGACTCCTAATGTTGTAACAAGACACTGAGAGAACTTCCAAAAACTTGTTGGTTTGATGGAGATTAAAACTCACTTATATGCAAGAAGACATTTCTATAAATTTCGCAAGTACTCCCTCCGTTTCATAATGTAAGGGTTTTGAATTTTTTGTTTACAATGTTTGACCATTTGTCTTACTCAAAAATTTTGTGCAAATTTAAAAAATGATTAGTCGTGCTTAAAGTACTTTTGATAATAAAGTAGGTCATAAACAAAATGGTTAATATCAGCATATTTTTTTTAATAAAACGAATGGTCAACCATTGCAAACAAAAACGTCAAAACCCTTACATTGTGAAATGGATGTAATAACTGTTATACATGAATTGCAAATAGTATTTTTAAGAAAAATAATTGGCAGAAATAAACACAAACATTTTTATCTTGGCATGAATCATTTGAGATGACACTATTAAAGTAGAAACTGGTTCTCTGTGATCCAGTTATATTACTGGAATTTGTTACTTTCACCCTACGCAGCATACCATTAATTTATGTGCACATGACGATTACTATTCATACTAACTAGAATCTTCTCCAGCAAATAATGTGGATAAATTGGGGTATGATATATATAGCTAAGAAGAACAAAATAATTGGGGTTTATTGAAATGGACAAATCCAAATATGTTGCCTAGTCTATAAAATGATGCCTCGCTATTTTACTTGAAAGTATCATTTGGCATGCATCTCTTGACCCTCTTCATATAGCAATTTCATTTTACTTATTTATATTAAGGAAACACAAACTAGATATATGTCTACCCTCACACACATCACAATTAATTCACTGCATCTCTATTTTGAAGCATTTCAAAATCAATTGCCAGTAGATGTATACTCCCTGTTTACATGTCAATCATGATATTTATGTGAGCAATGTAATTGCACGCTAGAGCAAGATGAACAGAAAACCAAGGTTAGCTTACCTTTGTACAGTACCTGAAATCCAGACCTATTGTATTTGCCTTGGCCTGATCTTGTCAGCCACCTTAGTCTCGATGATCACTACCAGTAGCAGTCTAATCCTCAAGCATCTTTTTGTTACATGTATACATTTCTCTAACAAGAATTTGTTGTAAATTTATTTATATACAGATGTTCTAATGAATCCTAATACCCATGAAAGCTACGGTGTACGCCACGATGATAGAGGTGTATTACATTCTGAAGCTAAGCTAGCGTACATGAAACTCCAAACAAAAAGGTAACACTTGTCACTCTGTCTTGCCACTAGAGTACAAAATCAACATTGAAACCCAGAATTATGGAAATGGAAACAGAATAATAAACAGAGAGAAGGTATGCCGTGGCCTATAAATACCTCGCATGCCCCTCTGTCCTCCCACCATCCCAAGGAACAGAGTTTCAAGAGAAAAGGAAGCATAGCACTTCAGATTATCACAGCACTTGTGTCTAGACCTCCACCCCTTTCACACCATGGCTGCAAGGTTGGCACTGATCACCAGCCTTCTTCTCCTGCTTCCACTGGTGCTGCCATCTTCTGCCATGGTGTTCCAGCTCCAGGGTAACGTCTACCCTGATGGGTAGGCAACATTTCTTTCTAGAGAACCCATCAACATTCTTTCTGTGTCAACGTTTACTGCAATATTTGACATTTTTGTTGTTCTCTGCAGCCACTTCTTCATCACCATGAACATTGGCGACCCGGTACAGTCTTACTATCTGGACATCGACACCGGCAGCACCCTCACGTGGCTGCAGTGCGACGCACCCTGCGTGCATTGCAACAAGGTACCCTCACTATTTTATCCTCCTTTAGTGGCAGAGCCCCTGCCTTTCCATTCAAAAAAGAAAGACACACTCACATGCCATACTTTAATTCTATCAAGCACTAAAAACCTTCAAGTTGAAGATTGAATTGGTTTTTGAATATGTGTAGCCTGGATTCATTTCTACTCCAATTAAGAATAGAGTCAAAATGAGTAATCAGCTGCAAACAAGTCACTTTTGTTTCAGTTACAGCTATTGATCAGTTTTTTCTTGTCAACCCTTTCTCACAATCAACATAGGTACCACACTTGTACAAGCCAAAACGAAAGAATCTGGTGAATTGCGCTGACCAATGCTGCACTGACCTGTACACTGACCTGGGCAAACCAAAGAGTTGCGGCCCCCCGACTCAATGTGACTATGAGATTCAGTATGTCGAAGGGTCATCCTCTGGCGTACTTGTTGTCGACAGATTCTCCCTCCCGGTAGGCAACAGCAGCAATCCTACTGACATTTCCTTCGGGTAAGCCACCACAAGCCGAGACATTGCACATCTGTATGATATTTCAGTATAGTGCCAGACGCCGACAATGACAAATTGACAGTGATGACTGATGACTCTTGCTTGCTTGCACATGTAGCTGTGGATATGACCAAGGGAAGGAGAACGCTAATGTGCTCTCACTGGTAGACGGCGTTCTTGGGCTTGGGAGGGGCAGGGTTACACTGCTCTCGCAGCTCAAGTCCCAGGGGGTGATCACCAAGAATGTCATGGGCCATTGCATCAGTTCAAAAGGAGGGGGCTTTCTCTTCCTAGGGGATGCCGAGGTGCCAGCTTCAGGTGTAACTTGGTTCCCCCTGAACAGGTACGTACTTTTGCCCATGAAGTGCTTGTCTGTGAAAACTATTTCACAAAGTTAATGCCGCACAACATAACCTGTAAAGTTGACCTTTCATTTTCCTTTTCTCGGTCACATATTACATGTCATTGTGTTTCATTCCAGAGGTAATCGGTACTATTCACTGGGACCTGGAACCTTTCACTTCAATTCAGGTACCCAGCCGATAAGCACAGCGCCAATGGATGTGATATTTGACAGTGGTGCTACATACACCTACTTTGCTTCCCAGCCGTACCAAGCGACTCTCTCAGCGGTGTGCTTCACGCCATCTTTGCCTTTTGTATTCTTATGCCGATACACCTGAGCAGAGAACATATAGTGGAACTTATGTTTTGTGGATCTTGCAGGTGAAATCTACTCTCAACACCGAATGCAAGTTACTTAACCAGGTGAAAGAGAAAGAACGAGCTCTTAATGTATGCTGGAAAGGGAAGGATAAATTCAGAACTATCGATGAAGTCAAGAAGTGTTTCAGATCACTCTCTCTGAAATTTTCTCAAGGCGATAAGAAGGCCACTTTCGAGATCCCACCTGAACACTACCTCATTATCTCTGTAAACATTCTATAACTCAATTTACTATACAAGCTAGTACTCCCTCCGGATTGATATATTTGACGATGGTTAGCTCAAATTTGAGCTAACCAATGTCAAATAAAAAAATAAAAAAAATCTGAGAGAGTAATAGACAACAATTCATCAAAAGAAAGAACAAGTAACATGCCTTTGTGTTTTTGTTGCAGAAGGAGGGTCATGTGTGCTTGGGCATCCTTGATGCATCGGAGCATCCATCGTTGTGTAATACGAACTTAATTGGAGGTATGAAGTTCAGACTTCAGACACGCACACATGTCAATAGTTTACCATATGCGTAATCTTTGTAACATTTTATTTAATACTGTATTACTGTTCTACAGGAATTACAATGCTGGATCAGATTGTGATATATGACAGCGAGAGAGCGCTGCTCGGATGGGTTGATTATAAGTGTGACAGGATGGCTAGTTATGAGTCCACGATCACTTCGCGTCTCTGAATGAAGTATAAACTAGCATACAACGATGATAAAACGATGGACGAAAATGTCAAGGGGTTGAAAAATAAATGATGCACAGAAGATATCACAAGCCTTTATGCTCCTGCACATAATGAAATGATGTTAATTGATATTTCAGCAATTGTGATTTACACCGTTCATGTGCCTCTATGCCTTAACAAGTCAGATATCAATCGACAAGTATCAGTTAACTATGCCTTAATCTACGTTGATTAAACGCAGAATAAGATGTCTGAATCTTTGGTTAATTGTTTCTTCCTGCATCGGTATCGAGTTGATCAATGTGCTAATTTCATTTCAGAAGCAGTGGTGTATAACGCATAAGCTACAGATGCATTCTTGCTTTGTGCACCTTCAATTTATAAAATCGAAGCAAACCAAGATAAAGCTAGAATTTATAAAATCGAAGCAAACCAAGATAAAGCTAGAATGCTGAGTCAGTGATGTTGGATGAAATATATAAAGCCTGCAACTGACTTGGTGGTGGAGTACGTCTAATAGATTTCTTGTCTGGTTCTTTTGAAGTTTCTTGCAAGCAAAAAATATTTAGCCGACTTTGGTATGAGATAAGCCATGGTAAAATTTATACCAGCAAATTTGCAACATACAAACAGATTAACAACTCCTGTAACAACTTAGTAAAAGGAAAAAAATACAGATTAAAGTCTGGCTCCAAGGACTTTCTTTTTAGAGGATTGAATCATCCAATAAGGTGCATGCGAAGTGAGGTAGATTATTAGAGCATGATAGCTACATTTTTAATATCAAAGAGTTAAAAATGAGTTATTTTTTTTATACAACTTCTATATATAACTCGTTTTAAAAAATTACAATGTTTTAACCGTTTGGGACGCATGCACGCGACAAACTGAAAAGTAGACAATCCAAATATGCCGAAATGAACGCACCCTAAAGATCATATCTCATACAATGTTCAAGCGCATGAAGAACTCGGTTGGATGTTTTCAGATAATTTGTGTACAGATTGAACTGCATGGCTAAATACACGTACAGTCAGGCATGTAACCGCGCACAAAATTGACGAGCTCTGATGCTTACAGTTACAGCCTTACAGGTGCAACTGTGCAAGCCATACTTGCACTAGTGTTTGTGAGGCTCAGAGGTTCTCGCTAAAGCAAGTTTTTTCGTTGCTGTCAAAGTGTCATAGTTATGATCAATTAATTATGATATATTGATCTGGCTGTGCATGGAACATTTCTGTTTGGCCGTTTGAAATAGCAAGTTAATTTCTGTCGGATACTGAACAAGCAACTTACAGATGATTGTGCCAACGGAAAACAGCTATGACTTGTGAGTTTTGACACCACACAACGCTCATAAAAAACAACTGTCATCACTTGTTTTCTTCAGAAAATAAACAGAAAGTCATGGCCGATGATGCCCTTTTTATTATTATGGCTCAATAGTGGCATGCATACTTGTCGGCATGACATCTCTCAACAGCTGCATAAATGGACATTGCACCAACAGATTCAACACATCATTCCAAATTACCAAAATAAAACAACTACCATTTGCCATGCTCGTGCAGGCAAGCATCACCATGAGCAAATCTTTTCTTTTTTCTAATATCACTTGCAATATCTTTGTCATGGCAGTATGGCACACTGCAAGATGCAACTCACCTTTCGTTTTCCAGCGTGTGCTTGTCCCAGCCAGCCCTTGTAAGCTCAATGGATAATTACACCCAAGTTGGGGAGAAGAGAGATCGGACAAACAGTATTTATAATTACAAGTCACAGCACTGTATTATTATATATTACGATAATTGCATTACAAAATTGGCTTTCCAGGTCACGCGAGGGACCAACTGAAAGCGACTATCACATAATATCATGTCGCAATCACCTTACATTACATTACCAAACGACAAAAAAAATGAAACGAAACCTAACTAAAGTATCAGACCTGTTTGGCACGAACCTGAAAACTGAATAAACAGTTCGCCTAGACATCTACCTTTGAATCTCTACGAACCTAGACTCGACTGAAAATACCATCAGCTGGCGCCCCTGAAAAATCCAAGACTTTTTACTGTGGTGTCTGAATTTCTCCTCTGCTTCTTTTTTCTCTCCATTGTTTCTCTTTTTTCTTGAATCTATCAGGGAGCATGTCAACTAAATAAAGACAAAAAAAACTTCGACAGTTTACATCAACTCTGGCTACCTACGGACGAAAATTTTACCAGTCACCTCAACCATGTTCACCATTTCCATCCGGCAAAATCCAAAATCAGGGATTTTCTCCACCATTTTAACGTCGGGAATTCTTCACCATTTTCACCCCGCGCTCGCCGTCATGATGCGGCGAGCAAGGTCGCGATGCAGAAAACCCGACACGTGGTGTTGATGACGTGGTACAAGCGTACCACGAAATCTCCCTTTTTTTCGCTTTGATCTGCCATTGGAGGAGGCGACGATCGCTCGATCAATCGAGCACGGTTGATTTTGGTTTTCTCTCTAACCTAGACTGGTAATTACACGACCTGATTGACAGTGTTAGTGAGCTAATTAATCAAGGATGACGTCATCATCGTACGTTGCAGGATTCCCCCCGTTCCGTTAATTAGAACGGCTTCTGCAGGTACGTGAACATGTCGCCGAATCCGGCGCCGTCGCCGCCGCCGCCGCGGCCGAACGCCGCCGGCGAGGGCAGCTCGAAGAGTGAGCTATCGATGACAAACCCGTCGTCGCCGCAGCCGGCCCAATCGACGCCCGGCCATCCGCCGGCGCCGCCGCCGTAGCTGGGCTGGCTCTCGGCATAGTCGAAATCCGGCGACGGCGATAGCACGTGCTCCGATCCGGTGGAGTCCGTCGCCGTTTGCATCGGCTGCGGCGGCGGCGGCGAGTCGCGGTCCGTCGATCCCGACCGATCGAAGCAGAGCATCTCCGTCGATTCGTGCTCCTGGTCGTCGTAGAAGCCGTAGTCGGAGAGCTCCACCTTCATCGCCGCCGGTGATCCGCCGCCGAAGAGGCGCGCGCCCTTCGCCGGCGCCGGCGACACGGTCGCCGCCGGCTTGACGTCGTCGTCGTCCACCGTGTCGTAGCGCTCGATCACGCCCTTCTTGTTGTAGATTCGGCACAAAACCCAGTCATCCAACTGCAGAAATTAACCCAAAATAATACCATTAGTGATCAATCAAGCTAGTAATTGAAAATTCTTAGCGAGTGATCATGATTGATGTGGATGCATTCATGCATATCCATCCATCCATCCAAGTGGAGTGGTAAAAGTGGTTTTACTAGTAAATTGTTTTGTTACATTTTCGAGGTGACATTAAATTCGATGGATGTGGCCGCGGGGTGATAAAGGTAGGCGCGGCTTGTCTCTATCTGCGCGTGCGTGAGCCATGACGCCATGCAAGCTATAGCTTATAGCGGCTACACCTCACGCGTGCTGCAACTTGCCAATTTGGCACACCTTTCAAATCCATTTCTCAATTTTTAAATCATTCATCAAACCTGTGCTACTATATTTTATGAATTTTTTTGCAAAAGTGAAATGAGAATTTAAACCAAGCTAGAAGACATTAACAGCAGTAATTAATTAATTTCTCTACTCACCCTGAGGGCGTTGTTGGACTTGTTCTTGCGAGCAGCGGCGGAGCGATCAACGTCAGCGAGGCGATACTCGTGCATGATCCAGTTAGTCTTCACGCCCTTGGGCGGCTTTCCGGCGTAGAACACCAGCGCCTTCTTGATCGCCACCGGCCGCGGCGATCCCACCGGCTTATCCGCCCCCGTCGCCTTCCAGTATCCCGTCCCCGCCGCCCGATTCGGCCGCTGCCCGTTTGGGTACTTCCGATCCCTCGGCGAGAAGAAATACCACTCCTTCTCCCCTCCCATCGCCCTCTCTGCAAAATTCCCCAAATCCAAAATTCAAATTCTGCAAATTGGGAATCAAATCAAGCAGCGCTATCGATCGAATTTGTTGGTTTTGTTGCTTACCGGGGAGATCCCATGGGTTGAATTTGTAGAGATCGACCTCGGCGATGACGGGGGCGGCGAGAGGGAGGCCGCCGCACTTGCGGCAGAGGTAGTACATCACAAGCTCGTCGTCGGTGGGGTGGAATCGGAACCCCGGTGGAAGCTGAAGCGCACCACCACCGCAGTCCATGGATCTCCTGTTTGGATGAGGAAAAATTAATTCCCCCGGGATTAATCCGGTCTAGTAATTAGAAGGCTTTGATTAGTTCTTGTTGTTGCTAATCGAGAGCTTTCGAAAGTTTGGAATGGAACATTACCCCGCGGCGAGGCCGCCTATATATAGAGGCCCGGAGGTGACACGTGTCGACTGCACGAGCGGGGGAGGCTTGTCTGTGACGCACGTGCGAGATGGGGGGAGGCGAGGCAGCTTTGCGGTTGACTGGAGGCGTGGGTGGGACACGTGTCGCGCATCGGGAGGGGGATGGGACGTGTGGGCGGTCGGATGTGGGGTAGAGGCCAGCTGTGCTGCGGGGCTGGGGGGATTTCGTCATGGATGACGTCAGCTGTTTTGGCGCCGGGAGAGAGCGGCAAGTGGGCCGTCGGGTTGCGGCCTGGCAAGGTGGGCCCGGGATGCGTGGGGCCCGAGGTTGGGAGGTGTCATGTGGTGGGGCCTATCTTTGGGGATGTCATGGTGGTGGGGCCATCCTCCTGGGTGTGGTAAAATGTCGTGATACTCGGCGTGGAGATTCCGAGCCGTGGATCTACTCCTATTTTGTGATGAAAGGTTGATTAGTTGTGATTCCGTGGATTTAATTATGGTGACACTTATTTATCAAATATACTTTTGGTCAACTTTCGTTTGTGGGCTTATTAATTAGCAAGAAGGTAGATTTGTTAAACTGCGTAGACTTATCACGGAGAAGACTTTCTGTTTCAAGGTATTTAAATTTTTTATTTACTCCTCAACAAATTCATCACAGTGACATGGTAATTGCTCATTTGCGCTTCCTCTGTCCCTCTGTTTAAGGTGTTTTAGTTGAATTATTCTAAAAAACAGTTATAAATCTTAAAGAATTAACCGCCAAATGTTACTCGTGGTACCCAGCAGTTTTATCTATAACAAACACCATCCTTGTCGGTTTTTCTATCGCTTCTACTCCGCTGTGGAGTGAAAACTTTGTTTACTCGTGGTCCATTGTTACTCGGAGACACGGGTATAGGGGAAGGAATATACGGCGGGCATCTCACGTTGAAACAAATTTTCACGGGATTTCATTTCCTGACAGGAGATTCGCATCTCGACTTTTCACATGGGCAGCCAACCTACCAACGCTTTCTGATCACGCATGCTCTCGCCGAGCATACGCCGATAACCCGGGTAGATTCATCCATTCATGTGGTTCATCCATGTGTTTGTGCATTTGTGCTCATGTGCCGGAGGACCACCCACCCAGCCTGCGTTGACGCCGATCGGCGGCGACTCGACCAAGGCGAAGCCCAGGCCACCCGGAGGCCGGAGGATGAGGTGGGCCCACCTGGTGGGGCCCAGCTCACGGTCGTTGGTATGTGGCGTCCGGCCTGTGAGTGCGACGACGGGACACGCGCGGCGACGACTCGACTCCTCGCGGTTCGCGAACGCCGCGTCCGGCTGACGTGGCCCCCGCGGGCCCCCCACGTGGCCGCTGACCCCCCTCTTCGGATGCGGCGAAACGCGGCAGGACGAGGACAAGGGGCTTTTGCACGAGATGGTGGGACCCACCGGTTGACCCCACGTGTCGGCGGCGTAGTCGAGCAGCTGGCTAGGCGACCGTGCGTGCGCGACTAAAATGGCCATCTATTTTGTCCGCTTCCGCCCCGCGCGTTAATCTGCCCGTCTGCGCGCCTGATTAGTACCGATGCTACTGGTACTTAGCCCGGGTTAAATTCGTGAAAAGAAAATTTTTTGATATCGAAGTTTGACCGCATGGGTCATGGATGATGGCAAGCATGACGGCGACGGCTAGTCGACGACGGCCACTCGCGCACATGATTGAAATAAAATACTACGCCCACTCTATTCGGTGCCCATTTATGTTTACGCCGTGTCACTGTCACTCTCCTTAGTTTTAAACCAAAGCATGCATAGCTCAGCTCCACAAGCTGTCAAGCTTTGGCCTCTAGAGATATTTGTTTAGCCATGTGACGACCATGTCCTTTGCTGGCGCCCCTTGGCTCATGACTAATGACAATAGATTTTAATTCTTGAGCGGTTTCGAAGAGCCACTGTTTTGGTATATTCATTTCCTTCCCATCTCAGTTTGTCAAAGTAGGGTCGTAATCTCTGATTAATTAATGATTGTGTCAATGTAATCGCTTTCAGCCGTATGCTATGGGGTATGTGTATGTGTTTTCTTTTCTATTTGTTGGCCTAGTTGACGCTGCGGTTTTGCATGCATCTTTGGTTTATGTGCATTATTGCTGATGGGTTATGTGGTTGACGAAAAGATGGAGAATTTTCTTCTTTGCCATGTAGTACCTATTCTCCCGTATTGGAATCTTTGAATTTTTGTGTCGCTGAGAAGGGGATCTTGAATTATCTATATATACTTGTATGATGATGTTATCATTCTTTCACCGTTATACATGCATTGCAATCATTATGTTTTCATGTCATGTTGCGGTTAAGATAAGCGAGACGGTTTGCTTGCTTGCCATTTGTATGTATTTTTTCGTTCACCTTTTGTTTCTAGAAAGTATATTTAAGATATATTATGTGTTATTAATTAGTACTCCCTCCGTCCTTAAATACAAAGCATATTTCAGTTGTACACGGTCTTCAATACTTTACTTTAACCATTAATTCATTCCATAAAATATTATCAAAAACTATAAAATTTACATCATATGATAACACATTCAAATACAAATCTAATGATGTCATATTATAGCACTAAACATCAATATGATCAGTTTAACTATTAGTCAAAACTTTTAAATATTGACTTTGCGGAAAACAAGGACGCGCGTCTTATATTTTAGGACGAAGGGAGTATATGCTTATATATATCTCCATGGATACAACATTAATGAGTTAATCGGCATGAGAGGAATCTTTCAAGGCTTTGTACTCAACATAATTTATTACATGTTGAAATATTTATACATCGTCGGGCCCTAACCAATCAAACCGAGCTTACCACGGGTACGCGTTGAATCCAAAGGTTTTACCGCGAAAATTCATTGGAAAAGGAATATACTATTTCCAAGTCGTCCAATAATCTTGCTGGTACACCTGGTTGATTCCGTCAATATTATTCAATCACCTGTCTTAAGCACTAATGTTTTGATTTTATTCAAATGGTAGGCATTGGAGATTCCACGTTAGGATCTAGAGACATTTGCATCATCCATGACATCTATGAGATATATGCACTAATTAGATAAAACCAATTACACTAATCCTACTTGAGAATTAAAAACAAGAAAGTTGCAAGTTGCAATACATGTAATCAAAGACCCAATTGGAGTCACCTGCTCACGTGCTGGCGAACCTACTACCTATTTAAGAAGGATAGCTCTGGCATGCAGTCCGGTCCCACTTGCCATTGAGGGAAGCATATAAGGCAGTTTTGACATTATGTTAATTGGTGATTAATTGGTGGATTAGGTGCAGCATGACAGCAAATAAAACAAGGACGAAAGCTCCATCTAACTAAAACTAACTGACCAATAAATGTATGTGGCGCCACGGCTCTGATCGAATCAGCATCAATGTGTTGTGTTGTTTAATAATAAGCCGCAGATTCTCTTGTTTAGCAAAAACTGGCTGTACTGTAGGTATCTTTTGTAAGCCAGATCTATATATATCTATCTATATTGCAACATGTACAACAAAGGGTGCTATCATAACATGGGCCATATTCGTAATAAATAATTAATTAACAACAAATAACATTAATTAAGAAAAGGGACTAACCAATCGTTACGCCTGATAGTCCTGAGATGCATCACGGGCTCCTTTTACAATGTATTGGAACAAATTTCATAAATTTCGAGTGTCCTAGAGCAAAATCTCTACCTTAAAATTTATAATAAATTTTGATGAGGTTGGTAAACATATATCATGATGCTGTTATATCTTCTTTATACGTACATGCATATTAATAATTAATAATACATCTTAGAATTGATGCATGGACCTTCATTTGAAAGCATTTCACCCAGGTTTTGTCCATGAATGTATACAGTGCAAGTGTCACTGGCCAGAGGATGATACGACGCCTATATGCTATCTACCTACACCCATAAAAAAATCAGCTTTTACAAACGAATATGGACAATGGAGTTGTAGTTAATTTCTCTTAAGTAAAGGCTGAAATTAATTCTATTATTAAAAAAACATTACGAACAGATGTATATATCTTTTATACAAGCTACACTACGGGAAACAGGGTGTCTGCCGTGTGCCTGGAGCGCACGGCAAAG
>CM002478.1:3447238-3479412 GCA_000325765.3 Leersia perrieri
AAACGGATGCACGCACGGCAAAATACCGTTTTCCGGTAGTGCTAGCATGACTAACATTAATTAAGTATTGTCTCTATCTTATAATATATTGTAGATATTATGTAGAAATATAAACTTAGACAATCTCCAAGAGAATAGCCATATGACAAATTTAAACAATTATATCGAAAAAGCAAGTGCCAAAAAACTAGCTATTCAATTTGACGTGCAATCTTATTAGCCAAATTTGCTACATTGTGATAGCCATACCTTGCTACTCTTCCTCCCTCCGAGCCGGATAGTCATTCGTGGGTTTCACGAAGCTGGGCCCATCACATTGGTGGAAGTGAGAGTGTGCATATAGGAGAGATTTACATATAGATCTTATTGTTAGTTTGGAGAGTGTAAATGCATAGTCTTTGGAGTAGCAAAATTAAATGCCAAATTTATGGATGATTAGTCAAACAAGCATTTGGTGAGTTGGATTTTAGCACTTTACTTGGAGATGCTCTTAGCTAAGTTTTGAGACCGGTGGGTTCACCACCACATAAAACAAGCGCTGGATTAATAATGC
Organism: Leersia perrieri; assembly: GCA_000325765.3. Lineage (NCBI taxonomy): Eukaryota > Viridiplantae > Streptophyta > Magnoliopsida > Poales > Poaceae > Leersia > Leersia perrieri. Next base: position 3,447,792 of record CM002478.1, read on the forward strand.
TCACCTACAAATTAAATAATGGACGTGGCATTGCGTCGCCGTTTGCACAATGGAGTACTCCATTGCTGTTGCGATCGAATCAGCCAGCATCAGGCATCAGGGTTCCCCTTAAGTATAAGCTAGAGTTCAAGCTTGATTAATTTGCAGTAGCTAGCTAGCTAGATGCATCTCCAGGTCAACTTGTTCGTGTCGTCATTACTAGCAAGGCCCACCCAGATTAACAACAATAAATAATTAAATTAGAACCAATAATTAATATATTTAAGACAGGAGTATTTTGTTATTGGCCAATAGGTTAATTTAATTAGTCGTCGTTTTGTTAGGGAGTGTCGCATACGTCAGCTAGCTAGGGCGGCTAATTATGCTGCGTCTTACCATTGACTGCATCTTTGAGACAGACAGCGCCCAAGGAAATGAATGCATTTTGTGTTCATGTGTAAGGTGCAACGCACCGTGGAAAAAATGGAACTAGAACCACTCAATTTTAGTTAAATTACACGCGGTTATGTTGGTGTACGAATCCTGTGGCCAATTGTCCCAGGTTGCATGCCCGGCCAGAACTTGTTATGTCCTTACGTATGAATTAGTGGTGACATCATGCACTCATCTCCATATTTTTGGTTTTTAGGCTTATATGGCGACATATCTATATGTATTATATTAATTGGTGGCTGTTCGGCTAAAAAGGCTTAAAGTTAATAGAGGGATCATGTTTCAGGTCTACTATTTTATTCAGACATGAAAAAAAAGATAAATCGATATACTATTTATCAATAATCAAAATATTGTAATTGTTATCTTTAAAAAACGATAATTGTGATCATCCAAACAAAGCTATATTAAGATTACTCCGATTCTCTGTCCCCCTTTTTTTTTTTACACAAAGCACCGACTGATTGTCATGCATCCGATGCATGCCGGCCCACCTCTGAAACTATAGAACAGTACTCAGCCTAATATAGATTAATTCAATTAAGATTAATTAAGCTAACTAATTAAAATTCAGCTACTCCCAGCACATTTGACTTTCTGAAATGAAACGTACGTCTGTCTCAAATACGCGGCCATACGCGAGTGCTCTAGAACTACTAATTTGGTCAGCTTGTATGTATATTGTTTCTTTTGGTAGATGGATCTGAGATCAATGATATGTTAACAGCATGCTGATTTTGATTATTGAGGAGATACAGGGACTAGTGTAGCAGGAAGCCTAATTAACCAAGGGCTATAATTAATTAACTCATTGAGGTTGATCAGAATCTCATATTGATGCTGTCATGCTGATGATGGTCCCCAGCCCAGTCATTTGCAAGAACAAGTGGATTTAAACAAATTCTGGTGGACTTTGTTTGCTCATGAATCATATTGCACTTGCTATGGTGGAATCCGTTGTCCTCGCCTGGTTAGCTGGCCGTTTCAGTTCATCCTTTTTTATAAAAAAAAATGCTTTTTTTGCATAGCGTTTAATTTAAAATTGTGCAACTTGCAATTGTTGTCTACCTTGTGTCTGGTAAATTCAGTGCACAACATGTGACGACATTTGGGAGTTAATTTCGATCTGAATCATCATCACAATGTTTTTCACTATATATTACTCCCTCCGTCCAAACGATAACAAAATAGGCAAGCCTATCTTTAGAGACGGGAGTAGCTATTTATTTATTTTGATGAATTAAGGGATATACCCAGCATCAACAACGAAATGAACTATTCACTCTGTTATTCAGCAAAGTTATTTTTTTTTCAGTTCATCAAAAGGTTAATATATCAGTTCTAACGTGCTATGCATAAATTAAATTGACACATATATGTTGTTAAAATGCATTTCCTAAATCCCTTATACTATGGAATGGACGCAGTACATAAGTTTGACGAATCATGAATGTACACCACAAAAGCTTTAATGAACAATAACACGACCTGGCTATATATCACCCATTTAAGCAAGCGACAACCATTAGCGTCAGCAAACTCCACTGATCACATAGACGAATAAAACTAAAGACTGAACCACACACAAGTTTCTTCAAGAAAACGACTCTTAGGTTAGAAATTTCAACCATAACCAGCCTTTTTCTTCCTTGTAGCCGAGGGAGACCAATGGCGGCGCGTCCAGTATTATGTGGCTTGCTCCGGTTAATTACACCTTTGTAGGTACTGAAATCATATGCGGGGAACCGCTCCGGTTTCTTCACCCTTTGAATTAAAAACGGCGTGCGTGCGTGGCTGGACGTGGATAGGCAGGTTAGGCCGCAGAGCAAGTTGGCGTAAAGACACTTAACTATACCAGTATAAACTAACCATGAATCTTCTTTTGATGGAATTAACAATGGATCTTGATCCATCAGCAACTTCGGCGAGCTGTGACTTGAGACTCGACTATGAATCGGAGTGCACTAGCCTTGGGTGGAATCCGTGCTCTCCTGAATTAAGAAATTGAGGAATCTCTTGGTGGTGGCCAAGGGTATGCAGCCTAAAGTTTACTTGATTAGCAACTAATCACAATTAATTACGTGGATAGTACAGTGTTTTTGCGTAGAAAATGGCAAACGCACCGGCCAAAAGGTAGAGGGGCCCACTACCGGGAATTTGAGGAGTTGTTTATTTATGCGGCGACGCGGCGGCGGATAGAATCGAGATTACGACGACGAGGCGCCGCGTCCGCTTGCCGTGGTGGTGGGGTGGGGCCCGCGAGCCACCGCTTTCTTTGATGCCTTGGCCGCCGAGCAAAGGCGAATCTCGGCGTGTCGCCGGGCGCCGTACGTCGTGGACGGGATCACGGCCAGATACAGCGGACGGATGTGATGGGCGGGGCATTGAGCATTTGGGACCGTACGGCGGCAGATTCCCGGAAGGTGGGGTGCATGTTTGGCTGTTAGCTAGAGCTGCTTGGTGTGCAAGTAACCGGAGATTTGACTGACCTTCCCCGGAGGAAAGATTTGCCGAATGATTTTAACGTCGACGTGAGAGGTAATTGGATCAGTTAAGGGACCCAGTTGAAATGGATGGAGGTTTAATTGCCGCCTTATTGCTAGTGCGGGTGGGATGTTTTAGCTGCCCCAGTAGAATGATTGGATGAGTTGAGGTGCCATGCACCTTCGCTTTCTTTGTTTCTCGATGTGAGCAACATGCCAACATGCCAGATCCCAAATCGCAATGCTGCTGCAAGAGGGGAAAGCTCAGTAGTAACTGGGCCTTTGATCTGCTAACTATCGGCCCAGCCTTTTGGCGACCGTTTCCAATGGAACTTAATAAAAATCTTAAGAATAAAAATGGAACAGTTAGTTATAAAACTTTAAATTTTTTAATTTGAAAGTTTTAGTATTTCAGAAGTTTCAATTTTAAAAAAAAAACTCTTTTCGGGAATACGCCTAGGCGTATCTTTTATATTAAGAAAGAGAGGTTGCCGTCCTCACGAGTACAAATTCTATACAAAAACCGAGAAAACAAAGAAACAGAAAAACAATGAATTCTAGGCGATATCTCCCAATGTATTGAGTGACCTACAGAGCAAACTGGTGCGCCTAGAATCTTAAGAATTTACCGACCCAGTCTTCGAAGATGCTCATAGAGGTAGGGTTTGCGTGTGTACGTAGCCTAGTCTTCGAAGATTCTTTGCCGGTCCAGTCTTCGAAGATGCTCATAGGGGTAGGATTTGCGTTTGTACATTCATGGGGGACTCAGTCTTCGGAGATGCTCGAAAATACTCATAGGGGTAGGGTTTGCGTGTGTACGTTCATAGGGCATCCAGTCTTTGGAGATGTTTTGCCGGTCCAATCTTTTAAAATGCTTATAGGGATAGGGTTTGCGTGTAAATGCTTATAGGGATAGGGTTTGCGTGTGTACGTTTATAGGGGACCCAGTCTTCGGAGATGCTCATAGGGGTAGGGTTTACGTGTGTACGTTCATAGCGGTGAGTATGCGTGCGTTCAACATCTTAAGACATTTCAGGTCAATCATCTCTCTGGCAGCCTGGCCTAAAGCTAATGCAACATTTCATTCTCTTAACTCATCAATTGATGTTCACTTCATCTCGACATCTCCTATTCTTGATTACTCCTATTCATCATTGAAAAAGAAGTTATGCATGTCAGATATTCTGTAATTGTATTGTCATTTTTTATAGCATTTGCCATGCGGATATTGTGAGCAATCCTGCAACGCGGATGCAAATTGCGATGTCATGATAGAGTTCTGGGAGCGTAGGGTACCAAATTTGCTGAACTTTTTTTTAATCTTGTTAGCTCTGCCTAGAAAAGAGCTTGATGCAATGACCTAATTCTATGCTAGTTTCATTTCATTTCAGAAACAAACTCACAAGACACTCCAATCTTAAATTTATCAGAATATTGTCAAATTGCACAAATATAACAACAAGCATCTGGTGTTGCTGAGTTAATGGTGCCATCGACTCATCGTCTCATGGAGTTCCATATAATTCAAAACTCAAAATTTGTCCAACTATTGTAATCAAATTATGGCTTACTCATGCTGGAGTGCAAAGCTTTTTTGCTGCTGTGCTTCCTGAACCTTCCTGGCTTCAGCAGAAACTAAGCAAACAAGAAACAAGAAGCGGTATAATTATCTTCTCCTTGCCCAATTTCATGATATGAACACTCATGTTTTCATGCAAGAAAAAAAGGGGAAAGAAATCTGTCTATCTAAATCAGTCACCTTGGGATGCATCTCCTAGCAATAAGAACACCTCAGGGAGGAGCAATGATCAGATTACAAAGTGCAACCATCTAGTAGCGTTAGTGCCAAAACCAAGCTGAAATCAGATTTTTACACACATAAAACAGACTAAAGCAATCACCATGGCTGGTAGTGGCCCATCAGCAAGCCTACGGGCCATTTTTGTGCGTAGCTCGGGCCGGCATGGCAAGCTCAGTACAAATTGGGATTTCGATCTGCTTGCTACTCGTAGGAAGCTGACGCGGTGACGCTCATGACCTCGTGGCGGATGCATGGGCTGCACAAACTAACCTATCTCCATATTTTGGAATTTTTATTTATATATATATATATATTTTTAAAGTTTTACAAATATGTATTTTTGTTTCCGAAATTGACAAATCTAGACGCCTAACGCCCGCTGCGCGGGCATTTTATATAAAACGCCCGGACAGGGGGAGAAATATCCGACGTGGCAAACGCTGGTTGGGCGCCGTTCATGGATCACCCAGCGGCGTTTGCCATTTTGTAGGCGGCCCCCTTAAAGCCTGGACAGAGGGAGTTTTATTACTGTGTGGCGGAGGGGCCGCCTGCAAAATTGCCTAGCCGGAGGGAGAATTTTGCAGACGGCCCCCTTAAAGCCCGGACAGAGGGAGTTTTATAAGCTCCTTATAATGTTTTTATTACCGTACGATTAAAATTTTTAAATCTAGATGTTGAAACATCGATGTTTTTTACAAGTTTGTAAACTGCAAACTAGTTTAAATAGATTATAACATAAATAATCAGAGAAAATGATTAGTAGATAATTTGATAGGTGAAATAAATGTTGAGCAATTGATTGACGATAGAGATGAAATACAATAGGAAAGAACAAAGGTATAAAAATAAAACAGGTGGCACGTATCGAACGCTTTATATGTTAGCGGTCGATCTAAACCTAACGTGCCTTAGGAAATAGAAAACACCGAGATATTTCGTCGTTACATGCTACGGAGTACATCAGGGGTATTTTCCCTTGCAGACATAGACACCTCGATGCCTTTAGGCATAGGAACATAAAACTTTCGTTTAGGGGGTAGCGTCCCCAGAGGATGACATGGTTGGATTGTGTTAGTCCAAGAAGAAGAAGTAGTAGTTTTATTTTTGTACCGTTCGATAAAGCGTTCAATACATGCCAACTGCAAAGGGGGCCGCCTGCAAAACTCCCCCTCGTGGCTAGGCAATTTTGCAGGCGGTCCCCGCTGCATAGTAATAAAACTCCCTCTGTCCGGGCTATAAGGAGGCCGTCTGCAAAATTCCCCCTCACGGCTAGGCAATTTTGCAGGCGGCCCCCCACCACACAGTAATAAAACTCCCTCTGTCTGGGCTTTAAGGGGGCCGCCTGCAAAATTCCCCCTCGCGGCGGCTCCCTGGGCAATTCTGTAGGCGCCCCCCCACCGCACAGTAATAAAACACCCGGACCCCGGGCGTTAAGGGGGCCGCCTGCAAAATGGCAAACGCCGGCTGGGGCGCCCGTGAACGGCGCCCAACCGGCGTTTGCCACGTTGGATATTTCTCCCTCTGTCCGGGCGTTTTATATAAAACGCCCGTGCAGTGGGCGTTAGGCGTCTAGATCTGTCAATTTCGGAAACAAAAAATACATATTTGTAAAACTAAAATATATATATATAAAAATAAAAAAATTCCCATATTTTGTCGGGTCCTTTCGTCTGAAATGCATATATCTGAGGCCCATTTAGAACGGCCGCAGCACGGTAACCAGCCACACCAAATGGGGCCGACGTTGGCTCTCCTGAGAGGGCCGAGGGGCCCGAAGTTTTCTTCATGCATGAAACTCGCTGTAAGAGCATCTCTAGTGAGAGCCGAATGTTCGGTTCGACTCATGCAATCGACCGAAGCAAACAAAAGTTTTGAGTTCGATGGTTGTAGTGGTAAAGTTGAATCATGGGACCCACGTAAAGAATCCTGGAAGTAAAGGAAGCAACGTGATTGGCCAGCCAATGTCTTCTCTTCTAGCCGAGCAATATTTTAACTCTTGAGTTCGACCTCTTCTCGGAGTTCGATTTTTCCTCCTGACACATAAGAGCCGAACTCCACAATGTATTCTATTTGTTTTCTTCGTCGTATGGTTCGATTTCTGCTCACACTAGAGATGCTCTAACTCTGTAAGCACTTTTTTTTATTTTTATTTTTTGGCTTCCTCTCAAAATGGAAACAGTTCAGATAAGAATACTGATCCACTGAATGCGTTGAACTACTTCCTAGTATAGCTAGGAAGAGCAATACTACTGTTACGTAAGATGTGCATAAAAAATAGGCAGGGATTGATGATCGTTCAAGATCAATTAATTGGCTGGTGGATGCAGTATTAGATAAGCTAAATGAGAACCCACAAAATTGAAGTAGCAAAAAAACGGTCGACGGTAGAAAGTTAGGCTTGTTTTGCAGTACAGTTAAATACCCATGCTTTGCTACGGATAAAAAACATATTGTTTTATTTTCTAAAATGGATGGAAAAATGCTTTTTATGAAATGTTTTACCATATTTTTATATAGAATATTTCTCAATTTGATTTTATAAGTGGATATCCATCTAGCTTCTAGATTTGATTGATTTTTAATATTTTGAAGTTAAGGGGATAAGTTAAAAAATACAGTGTGAGTAGTTGGTAGTGGCAGATTCACTGTCACCACCACCATTGGTTTTTATAGGAGTATAGATACTACTCTTACATTAGGAGTCACTGACATGTATACCTAGAGCAATTAGCACGCACACACATCAGCATACATCTGTATCTATCTATATCTATCTACATCTATCTATAAAATTATTTGCATTTGACTACTTCCTTATATATCTAGTATATATAGTATAACAAGCTCCCACTGTCCCACGTATGACATATCCATCCCAGAACAACAACGAAACCCCTGCCATCACTTGACAACAAACGATCATGACTCTACTAAAGCTTTCTGCACGCTCGAAGAAGGCTCCGGCCATCGTCGTCGTTCTCGCCGTCGCCATGCCGCTGCTACTGACGCATCTCCTCGCCGCGGCCACACTGGCAGCTGACGACGGCGGTGGCTCCGGCCTGCCGCCGCAGCCGGAAGGCACTATTTATTCGAGCTGCTTTAGGGCCGGGGGCTGCATGCTCACGCCGGAGTGGTGCCCTATAAGGTGCCAATACTTGGGTTTCACCCCTGGGGCCGGCTGCCAGGTCATGGACGACGGCCACATCTACTGCTGCTGTGGCCCAAGTCTTGCGCCATCCACACATTCTTAATGATCCATCGATCAATGCTTGATATACTTGTAGATCTCCATGCTTGTTACTACTGATACGATTAATATATAATTCAGGCATGAGCAGATATATCTATATATGTGCAATTTGTCTATGCTAGGTGAATTGAGGTAGCAAATGTGGAAGGCACAGAGGTCGTGCTATGCACATGTTATAATTAATTACTCAATCTGTCTGAAAATACATCAACTTTTAACAAATTGTTCAGATTTATAGCTTAAAGTGGAGTTAAGGACTGCCGTAGAATTTATTCCTATCATTTGGTATATGAATTGTGATGGTGTTCATACGTGATATGTTGTTGTCAGTCTAACCAACTTTATTTTATTTATAGGCGACAACGTTCATGTATACAGAAAGGAAAAAAACCAAGAGGACCAATAGATTCAATACTTCGGCAATTTCGAATATCCCCAAAATTGAAATTTTAACTTTTTTTTACCAAAGTTAAAATAGATATCAACATTTATGGGTAGCCAAAATGCATAAAATTAGTCATCGTCTTCCTTAAACCGAAGAATTAATCTCTGAAACCAATAGTTGATTGTTTCTCAATCGAATTCTGCTCTTATCACCTTTGGCATATAGAGTCAAAGCTGAGATAAGTTCGCACTCCAAGGTATTGTGTGTTATTTTGGGTCCATAGTCAGTTCAAAAGTTAAGACAAACTTAACCTAAATAATTTGTGCAGTATTAACATTTTTATATTATTTCTTCCTCTTTCCCCAATCTCCACCCGTATTCCCGTACCTAGGGGTGGTAATGGCCATGACCAATGCGTCCTTTCACAACCACTTCAGCCAACCCTTTTAGGCATTAGCCATTAAAATCTGTAAAATTCAGCCAGCCCTTTTACGCATAGCCACTAAATTGTTCCCCAATCTCTTTTTAGCTTAAATTTTTGTGTAAAATTCAGCCAACCCTTTTAGGCATAGCCATTAAAATCTGTAGGCAAAAAATTAGGATCCATTATCAGGCCTATCCGTACCTACCGATCTTACGCTAGTTACTACTCTATCCGTCCCAATTTAGTGGTCGTTTTGGGCATTTAGGTTTGTACCAGATTACCTATCGTTTTCTATAGTAGTTGTGGGCCAGCCCATCAGCCAAAAGATGTGAGGGAGGGTGAGGCTGCCAAAAAAAATCTCTGATCCAAACCGAGGTGGTTTGAATTGCTTTTACGTGGAAGTCTACACAGACAAGTACTACCTCCGTTTTATAACGTAAGGCGTTTTGACTTTTTGAATGCTATGTTTGACCATTCGTCTTATTCAAAAAATTTAATGTAAATATAAAAATGATAAATTATAATTAAAGTATTTTTAATAATAAAGTAAATCACAAGCAAAATAAATGATACTTTTATAATTTTTTAAATAAGACAATTAGTCAAACGTTACAAACAAAAAGTCATAACATCTTACATTATGAAACAGAAGGAGTAGTGATGATTTCATCACATACTAGTTAATAATAAACATCACATATATACCAGTCAATAATAAACAACAATAAAAATTAATAAACAGTAGAGAAAAATACTACTACCTCTGTCCCAGAATATAACTATTTCTAAGGTATATTCTGGGCTGATGTACGTAGTAGAATCCATAGATCACCACATATGTTTATTGATTTACTAACTAATGTACCATGTGGTACTGTCAAGTAGTTCAAAAATATCCCTGTTCAAGTCCATAGGATAAAATGTAAACAATTCTAAGAGGGTAATGAACAATAATAATCAGTATGGAACAAGTCCATAATCGAGAAAGCAAAATAGAGGTTTTTAATTAAATATAAATAAAAACACTGATCACTCACGCTTTGAAGTACTGCCTAGTATATGTTCAACCCGCACAGCTTATTGTACCAGTAAATTAATTAGCTAGGTCTTCTTCTGAAATGCATATTGGCCAAGAATGGCTGGATGCTTCCTAAAAACTAAGGAGATTGTCCGTTTTAGATATTAAGAAAACTGATCCATTGATGTATAATAGAAAAAGAATTAATTTCCGTTTCAGATAAGAAGATTGATCCATTGGTGCATGTAATCAATGTAAGATCAAGCTTTTGAATAATATTTTGTGATGAACAAATTGGCTTTACAAATAATAATTAAATGAAATTGGTTTGGAATGTTTTAGGTTGTTGGTGTGAGTGCGTGTGACTGATGTGGGTCAGGTTGCGATATCTGTGCCCGGAAACGGTTGTTTGTTTATTGTGTGTAGGTGACTTGAGGTCAAGGCTTGGTCAATGGCGAAGACTGGGACTAAGTTCAGGGAGGAACTGAGGTCTGAAGCAGTCAGGAGGCCATGTGACAAGATTGGACTAGAGTCAGATATCTTGAGGTTAATTTCGGTCAACGGTGGGATCGGGAGTAGACTCAGGTGGAGTCTAGGTCCGGAGCGATCAAGAATGCCGGGTAACGAGGTTGACGAAAGATGACACATGGTGGAGGGACACCGTATGGATGTTGTTCGTGACGGGTCTCGCAAGGTTGTGTGTTTATGCAGCCGTGTGTGTACGTGCTGCATGTGTTTACATACAGATGGATGAAGGATGCATGGGACTGTTCATGCATACGTGTAGGTTGGAGTGTGCACGTGATTGACTGGTCAACGTGTGAATCAATCCGATTGGTTGCTTCGGTTGTGTATGCATATACGTGTACGTATATGTGTAGTTCCTGCGTGTGTGCGTGATCAGCTAGAAGAGATCGATGGGAGTCCGACTCAGCTAGCTCTCGTGGCCGGCTGGTTTTGAATAAAAAGAAAAGGGAATTTTCTTTTTAGGAAATTGTAATAGAGTCCTATTAGGATTTAAGTCCTAATAGGAATAGGAGATATTTGGTATAAATATCGAGAGAGGCTTGACCGTGAGGGTAAGCCACGATTAGAAGATTTGAGAGCTCTTTGTTTTAGGGTTTTGTAAAAATGGTGTTTTGGCTGTACCTTGTGACAATATATTTCAGCAATAAATATCATATTCAATCATCAAGGCGTTTCTGATCCAGTAAGTTGTTTGAATTGATTTTGTCGGTTTTGCTGAATTTCTGAGATATCTATATTGCGAGTGTCATATCTTTTTAACCGTTGATTATCTTTCAAATCCGTTCGGTAAGATTGTTCTTTATATCTTTTAGTTTATTCTTACTAAATTTGGGACAGATCCAACGGTTGTTTTTTGCGTAATCTGGTTTTTACTGATACTCTGTCAATCTGCTTTTTGGATTTGAAAATTAAACTTCCGTTGTCAATACCTACTATTCACCCCCCTCTAGTAGGTTTATATATTGTATTCGATCCTACAATCAACTAGTTCCTGCTATACACATCGATCCACTTAGAACAGTTACACGTAAAAATGGCAGAAATTAAAGAACATCCAACATAAAAAACTCTATAAAAGGCTAGCTAGCTAGACAATATCATCCACAAAATCCAAGGCCCTATAGCATCACGTAGCTAAAATAATCAAGCGCGTGTCAAATTAGCCTCGATCGATCATATCATGGCCTGCTCCACCAAGAAGCCGACAGCACTCGTCGTCGTCGTGCCGCTGCTGATGGCGCTCCTTCTCCCCCTCTTCTCCGCGGCTGATCAATCGTTCCCGACGCCGGAGTGCAGGACGGTGGACAGCTGCGAGCCCCACTGGTGCGACGGTCAGTGCAGGAGCTGGGGATACACTGACCCAGTCGGTGCCTACTGTAACTACGGCGGCACACTCATCCAATGCTGCTGCGGCTCCATCGGCGGCGGCGGCGGCGACGGCGTTCGTCACTGACGTCCCACCGAACAATCGGTCGTTGCTGCTTGTTCAGCTTGTTATTAGAAATGGATGGAGTGTTTGTAACCGATCAACTGGATTGAGGAAATTCATATCGAATAAAGAAACACGATTAATGTGCTTGTATTGTAGCGCTTGATGAGCGTATGTTTGGATCACAAGTTTATGACAACAACCAGAATTCGGCAACAGATCTTTTTTGTTTCCGAACAAACTAAAAATTCTATTTCCTTCATGGAACAAAACTGTGTGGATAAATAATTATTGCTTTCCCTAGCTAAACTCAGTTGATTTCTCTTTCTCGGTACAAAAAAAAAAAACAAAACAAAAAAGCGACTTGTCGTAGTACTTCCCTAATTAATCATGTTTCTCGTTCAGTTCTAAAAAAGGGAATTCCTCTACTTCCTTAGACCAAAAACAAATAGAATAACAACATAGAAACATATTTCTCATTAGATCCTTCTAATATCAGGAGTTGGAAGTTCAGGCAAGAAGAATATTGCTTGTTCTAGTAGAAAATTGCCAGTTTTCCACAAAAAAAGAGAGTAGAAAATTGCCAATTAATGGCATTACAACTTTTTTAAAGGAGGGCAAAATCTTTGTCTGATATCAAAAATATATAGATGAAAGTAACATAAAGACTACATACAATCCAACAAGGGTTAATTGGCAAAAGAAAATACACACCGTGCCATGTGTCTGTAGACAGAACTGGCTGTTAAAGCATAGAACATGAACATGACAACCCTAAGATAAAAGTATATTCTAAATGACACCTCCAATGAGAAAAACAATGCTATAGTGCTGCCGCAACCGGTTGTAGGGTCCAAGATGTGGTTTTCACCTGAAGCGTACAACACGTAAAAGTGGTATTACACAACAACGCCACAAGAGGAGTGCATCATGCACATGCGTCATTGTTGCCGAGCCGAAGCTAAGGCTTTAGCCCGTAATCTTCCCACCTACCCATTTCAATGAATACCTGCCAGGCTTAGTAGCCACCACCATACGAGAACATTTAACAACATAGCCACCGCTCCAACGCCTCATAGCTGGCCGGCCATATAGTAGGAGCTCGAACTCTGATATGCTCCAAATCCATCCACACAGTCGTGCTGTATGGGAAGAGGGTGAGAGAAAAGAAGAGATCCCCACTCCCCACGTTAGCATGATGTAGCCATCTTGTGACAGCAAATGCGCCACTATAAGAGGACAATCATTTGTATTGGTGCTGCTGCAAGCGTGGCCACCTTATGGCACTCCTGCCATCTCCACCTCGGCCTTGCTACCCGCGTTGTTGCCACCTCTAGTTGCCCGACAGCATTGTTATTTCCTTGCTGCCCTCCGCTCCATGCAGGCCTCCGCACTAGGCTTATATCACTGCCACCTCTGTGCTGCACTGGCCTTTCTCTGCTGGACACAATGTCTCCATGTTGCGCTGATCACGCCAACTGCCTGGATCACCGCCAGATCTAGACAAGCTCATCATCAACAGTGATGCCCTCCCATCAGAGCAGACGACCACCACTTGCTCGCTTATACCATTAGCTCGCCGGACACCATATCCGCCGAGGGATGCCACTGATCACCGTTAACCACCGTGCACGTTGCCGAAGCAGCAAGCCACCACCCGTTGCCATGGGCACCGTCCACGCAAATGGTTGGCCGGTGGCTTGCTTTGGTGGTCGTGATGTGAACTACGGGAGAGGGGAGGGCTGGCGGTGGCTAGGGTTTTCCCTGAGCTTCCCGCGCAGGAGCGACGCAAGGAGGCGCTGCATTAGTTGCACTAGAAGATATAAAGTCAATAAAGTAGCATTGGAGGTATACTCGACTTTCAATATGTTATATTATGGATGAGGGTATTTTTGACTTTCAATTCAATCGTGCATAACATCTTCTATTACCAATCGTCCATTGATCGTGGGGCACCACCACATTCAATTCAATTCATTCATGTAGAGATTGTATCAGTCGACTTCCGTTGTGGATCATCCATTGATCGTGTGACCAGTGGCGGAACCAGGATTTGGCTATGCCTAGGGCTCAAATTGAAAGCCACAAGTACCCAATTCATATACTAAAGACTAAAGTACCTATTTCTAGCACCTATTCCTACTGTATCTTGCATCTCTGGTTCATTGCTACAAATAAAAGTATCAAACCAAAATTTAGTTAATTTGATTCTCAAATACTGAAAAAGTGAAAATTGACAAAGGGGAAAGAACAAATAAAGGAAGAAATTTATCCATCTTGCTGCAGGCTACTCAGTGGCTCAGTCCTCAGTCCTCACTCCTCAGTGCTGGCTCCCACCTATGGCCGCCACGCCCTGTGCTGCTACCTGCTGCAGCGCACCTGAGATCCCGCCCGCGCTGCACCCTGCGCCGCCGATCGCTCCCGCAGATGGTGCACCTGAGCTCCTGCCAACCTCCGTTGTTGCGCGACTGCACCTGTGTCGCGTGCCTGCGCCGCTGGACGCCACGCCCCCCCACCGCCACTGGCCATCGTGGATTCTTGCTACGCTTGCGCCGCAGCTGAGAGCATGAGAGAGAGAGAGTTGGACTGCTGGAGGCCTAGAGCAAGCTAGGTTTCTTTAGGGGCCTTGATGGGCTGAGTTAGGAAGTGGGCTGACGAGAGCACATGGTTTGGTGGGCCTCAAAGTTCGAAGTCCAAGTGGCCTAGTATGAGGTTGACAGCTTAAATGAGTGGAGCTGGACCTAAATATTTGAGAAATATATATGTACTCCTGCACTATTAACTGGCCCAAGAGTGGGGGCTTGGGTCCTAGTTGTCCTAAGCCCAATTCTGCCGTTGCGTGTGGCACCGCTATCCACTGAGTTGATCAATTCACCTAGAATTGAGAAAAATATAGGTGTGGTTTTCATAAATATAATATTACTACCTCATATTTTTCTATTTGACATTGGTTAGCTCAAATTTAAGCTAACCAACGTCAAATATATCAAGCAGGAGGGAGTATAAAAATAGTACCTTTAATTAATTTCAGACAATTTTCGTTTCTAAAACAGAGGAGCCAAGGTGGAGGAGGCAGTGAACGAGAAGATGGTGGCAGGGTGCTGCGCTAGGCGGCTTGGCGCTCCTGCAAGCCTGCATGAGGGGGCACACGGCAGTGATGGTGCGGTCTGCCGGAGGAGAGAGTGGGGCAGGATGGGGTGGAAATCAGAGTTTTCTTAGTGGGCCTTCCGGGCTGGGCTACAACTATGTGAAATTCCCCTCTTTCGGTAAGCATCCAGTATCTCAGCAAATGAACATTTCTGGGCTTCTTTTATTACGGTGATCCAAGCCGAGGTGAGTGATTGAATTAACCGTATAAAACTCGGTTACTCCAAAGTGTTGACTAAATATTTTGGTCTCGATTATTTTGGTTTGGTCTCATTTTTTCGGTTTCGCTCTATTTTGCCCACCCCTACTTGCAGCCTGAGAAGGCCAGGAAACGGCAGACAAAACATTGGTAGAAAAATACATGCAAATTTACTTACTTACCATAATGGTTTTCCCCAAATTGATTGATCAATTGATCATGCATTTATCTATTTTCTGCGTTACATATCGATATAGCGATCACAATTACGTCTAAAAACCGAAGGACTTTACGACATTCAAGATCAATTAGCCTATAAATTAAAGCCAGGTGCTATGCAATCACCCACAAAACCCATCGAGCTATAGCATCAAGTATCTAGGCACAATTAATTTTGTCAAATTAGACCCAAACAAAGCCTCGATCATGGCACCATCGTGCTCCAAGATGCCCACGACGATCGTGCTGCTGCTGATGGCGCTCCTCTTCCTCTCCTCGGCTGTGTTGTCATCGGCAGAAGATTTGAGGAAGAAGAAGCCGGAGTGCAGGGATGTGGGCTCCTGCGAGCCCGACTGGTGCGACGGCCAGTGCAGGAAGTGGGGATTCACCGACCCTGTTGGAGCCTACTGCACATACGGCGGCACACTCATCCGCTGCTGCTGCGGCTCCATCGGCTCCGGCGGCGTCTCGGCGTCCACGGCCGGTGACCTCCATGCATCGACAATGCATCCGAATGTTCATCAGTGACCCATGCATCGACAAGTTGCGTTCTTAATCCTGCCGCAGAATACATTGAGAAATTTCTTCTGTTTTGTTATCGGAAATTAATGCTGGTGTTTGCAGTCCACGGGATTGAGAAACTAATGAATAATAAAGAGCATATATACTGGACTACTGGTTGATAATTTAGACATGTGCATATGTCTTGTGCAACCGGCAATATATATTGTAGGTTATATTTGTGCCGGTTCGTTATACCACCAGGCATAAATAAGAGAACATTTGTGTCGATTTTTACTGATGTCCGACCCTAATGATTTTTCGCGGGATCTTTTGATGGGATGGCCGTTGTCTGTGTCGGGTGCATAGTAGCCGGCACAGATAATGATATAAGGTTACAAATACATGTTTTCATGGTAGTGTGGTGCTAAACTGCCGACGCGGTGGGAGGCAGACGGATGATGGATCACAGCGGATGGCTAGCAAATGACGATATGTTGGCGATACCTAACCCTAGGTCGATGGCTCATCGCTAGTTTACAGAGAACATGCATGAAAGAGTCTTTTGTGCCGACCTCCCGATATTCTTTTTGTGGTTCGGCTGCATCAGGATGCCGTTTGCAATAGTGTTAGCGTCCACCTCCACTCGCTATTGCAAAGAGCGACCAGGTCTAGGCGCTGTTTGGATTAATTAGAGTCCTTCCTATTTTGGTTAATCTAATCTATGAATTACTATATATTTAATTAGCATCTAATTAACGATTATAATTTAAAAAATTCGGCAGTTTTAGATCAGAAGATTGATCCATTGACGCATTCAACTGTATCCTGCTATACATATCGATCTATGCGTAAAAATGGCAGCAATTAATGATAGTTCATAATCAATCAGTCTATAAAAGCGATCGCGCACAAACACAATCAAACACCTAGAAGCATCAGTAGCCATCGTTAAGTGTATCAAATTATCATAAGAGCTTCGCTCCGGTGGCCCAATCATGGCGCGACTTGCAGGATCATCGTTCTCCAAGAAGCCCAGGACCCTCGTCCTCGTCGTGCCGCTGCTGATGGCGCTCCTCCTCTCCTCGGCTGCGTCGGTGTCGGCGCAGAAGAGGGCGCCGGAGTGCAGGGATGTGGGCTCCTGCGAGCCCGACTGGTGCGACGGCCTGTGCAGGAAGTGGGGATTCACCGACCCTGTTGGAGCCTACTGCACATACGGCGGCATACTCAACCGCTGCTGCTGCGGCTCCATCGGCTCCGGCGGCGTCTCGGCGCCGGCGCCGTCTAGCTAGGCGCGCGTCCACCGGTGACCTCCACATCAAGCAGCAGATATTGATTATCAGTAACCCATCGACTGATAGGTTATCAGAAATGTATCGAACTGTTTAAAATCAATTCGGCTGAGGAAAGTATTCAATAAAGAAACATATTTACTTGTTAGTGTTAGTTTGTCAAATATCTCGACGACGTTTTGGACAACGACACAATATTCAAAATATAGTTTTTACCATTACTTTTTTTATTAGATATAAATGAATATTCTAAGAAATTTATACTTTTATAAAACTTTATTTTATAAGGCAAATCTATGCATATAACCTTACATTTTTTTAAAACTAAATATTTAAAAGTCATTTATGATCAAAATTTAAAACCTCGACTTTAGCCTTATCCAAAATGTTAAAGAATTATGGAACTAGAGCTTGTTGATGTGTTTGTTTGAATAACATGTCTGAATGAAACTATAATACACACAGCTTGCGTTTGATGTTTGTGCTCATGTTGCCAAAAAAAAAAAGAAGAAGAAGAAATGATTGGAAATTCCTGGTTTTCCTAAACCACATTTTCTGTATTTTAGGAATTCTTTAAACACCATTTTCTGTGTTTTGAGGAACATTAATTTTGATATTTCCAAAAACCTTTTTTGCGTCCACATTATACAACCTAAATCCTGTTTTAATTGTGTTTTATCTTCTTTAATTATAAACTTACCAACCAATAAACTATATATATAGATCTCTTAAGAAACATTTTAACAAATGGAAACAATCTAATTATTATTTTGGGCGATACTTGACTCTAAAGAACGATTTGTATTTGTTCTATATAATATAATTATATTACATTCGAAGATAATTATGCTCGGTTTAATATATGCAGGGAGGGTGGAGAGATGAGTATGTATCTTCCATTATATAAAAAGATATAGTATTTAATGATCAATTTAAGTACTTCCAAAGTTCCAATATCTATTGGGCAGTAACGGACATGAGAATAAATTAAATAGCAAGATTGATTGATCAATACCAGCTAGCATTTGCCGCTAGTCTATATAAGAGAGAGCACCCACAAATCCAAGGACAATCAAGAAGTTATAAGTTGTGACCATATTAACATATAGTACATCCAAGAAGCCAGCCAGATATATAGATCAGATACATAGCTAGCTAGGTAGCCTTGATCGATCATGGCGCTACAGCTTTCAAGGAGCTCAAACAAGGCTCTCGTCGTCCTCCTCCTCGTCGCCATGCCGCTGCTCTTGGCTCTCCGATCTTCAGCCGCGACGACGGCGGAGGGCTTTCAGCTTGAAGAGGGCCAGTTCTCAAGCTGCTCCAAAGTCTCCAAAGGCACAACCTGCACAAAACAGTGGTGTGGCAACAGGTGCAGATCAGTGGGCTACGATCCGGCTCTGGCTGAGTGCTATCCCAATGATGGTGCTATCTATTGCTGTTGTAACACATCTGCAAATGCTCCTTCAGCATATATCCATTGATGATTCATCAGTTGGATTATTGCTTGTTTGGTGTGTACTACTGGAGGAGTGAAGTAATATATAAATGCGTTTGGGGAATAATTATTTATTGAACGACGTACTACAGTACGTTTTAGTTGATGTTTTACATTATGGAATAAAGTTGGTTTGCCCTCTCAATCTTGCCGTGCATGGTCCGATTGAAGCCCTAAGTCTTATCTATCTCAATCGTCCCATTTGTTTAATGTCACTCTCTTAAATACGAGAGAAGAGCAAGTTTACAATCCCTGCGAACGTACTAGGAGGTACCAACTTTTTTAGTGTATATCTTTCGGTACTTTAGGTACTATGAGTACCAAATTTTATATTAAAATTTTGATACCTCTTGGTAGCTACTTAAGGACCGTAAAATTGCTCATGAGAGAAATATGTGTTGATCATAAAACCAAAGTATGACAACAATAATTCGTTTTGACAACAAGAACCAACGTATTTTCTGACAACAAGAATTGCCAGGGTTTGAAAATTTTGGTTCACAATTTCCAATATTTTGGAACCTTGGCATGAAACTATTTCACCCAAAAAAAATACAATTTAAGGATTAGGTCTAATTTTGTTTAAATTTTCAATTTTTGTTCCAAAAGTTATTTAAGTACTTCATTCTGGAAGTTTTAATTTTGAGTTGAAAGTTTCAAATATTTTTTAGATATTTTACTCCATTTTATAAAACAATGAGTTGAACCTTTCTTTTGAAATAGTCTCCAATACAATATTTTACAAAGTTTTTATAAGTATTCAAAATGTTTTCATAAACTAACAACATTCATTAATTTCAAGAAATTTCAAACCTATGAGAAATAATTCAAACAAGATCGCAAAATTTCAGTTCATTAGCCCATGTTAATCCAAGACCTATGAGGGCTTAGTATGGTGCTAAAAAACACTACATGATGCACGTGAAGCGGTAGCATTGCATGATGAACGACGCCAACTAACCGACAAAATGGAAAATGCTAAAAAAGGCACTACCAGAGACTGAAAATTCCCTAGTGCCAAAAACACTCGGTTCACACGGCGAAGTCACACCTTTACCGTCTGTTTTTTACCGTGCGATAGCACATATACAGTCGGGAAAACAACTGTTACCGAGTGGCCAAATCCTCTCGGTAAGCTTTCTGTACGACGGAAACCGTCAACGGAACGGGGGTGAGAGGACGGAACGGTGTTCTTACCGAGTGAAAGCAAATACACGGGAAGATATATGTTACCGAGTGCAAGCAAAGCTCACGGTAACCTAGATATGTTACCGAGAGGTAAACACACGGGAAGGGGACACAGGTTACCGTGTGTTTATCAAACACTAGGTAAGTAACTTGTGTGTTACCGTGTGTTTTTGAAGACAAACACTAGGTAACCTATAATATCCAGGTTTTATACAATTTACATATTCACCACATACTGATATTAGATGATATTAGACACAGTAGACATGCATCATAAAACAACAGGTGGCTCAAAAAAGTTCCATCTGAACATTAGATGAAGATTCTCCAGTATTGAAATTTCTTATTACAAGATCATAATAGAAATACATCTACAAAATCTATAAACCTGATGAATATAATCAATAAGTCTTCTTACAATCTCTAACCCTCTCCCAGGTAGAGAGGCACTAACTTTAGTAAATTTCATCCCAAAAAATCTAATTTTTGGACTCCTAGCCAGAAATTTGGCTCTAAAAAAAATTAAGTCCCCCAACAGAAGAACTAAACTTGGTCTCCTAGATTGAAAAATAGACCATCTATTAACATAAATCGTTGGTTTACTCTTTCCTGGAAAGAATCATCGCCACCGTGTAGAGCAGCATTGGCAGCTCGTCGGTGACGGACATCACGGTCAGCAGATCATCGCAATACTCGGTAGGGATGGCAGATCGTTGCACAGCTCAACAACCTTCAGTACAGTCCTGGTAGCTCCCTTTCCTGACAATCCCTCATTCTCCCCTGCAATTTTCAGATTACAGTAGCAATAGCAAATATTCAGATTACAGCAGTAGCATCATTTTCAGAATAGAGTAGCAGCAGCAGCAAATTTCAGATTACAGCAGCAGCAAATTTCAGATTACAGCAGCAACAATTTTTATCCAGCAGCAGCAGCATACCACCAGCAGTGCAGCATCAGATCAGTGGGCATTACAGCAGCAGCCAGCAGCACAATAGTAAAACAGACCAGCAGCAAAAACAGCAATAGACCAGCAACAAACATAAGTTAAGGTGGTTAACGCGAATGCAGTAAATAGATGTTAAGCTGCCAACTAATTAATCAAAACTGAGAAATTTATATCAAGTTAATAGTCTTATACTTGAAGTTACTAAGCTATTAATTGGGGTGCATGACAGATGTAATATAAAGTTTTTTTAGTAATACTTCACTGTTTTTATGGGGATATATACACACATGATCTTACAGCAATCCAAGCTAGTTGGTTTTCCTAATCACTCAATAGAGAACAAGTTTATATGAAATATATGAAATCCTAGCTCGCAAGAAAAAAAACATGTGCCATATATGAAATCCCCAAGAATTTGTGACCCCATGCAATGTTTTTGTCCTCAACCTAGAATAGCCATAGCCAATTCGTAGTTTTTCTATCCATCGATGGAGTGTCAAGCAAGACAAGCATATATATAAACTCACTCCAGCAAAATACAGAATGCTATTAACTGATTCTGACAATCCTATTTAGCAGCTAATTTAATCAAGCCCAGCAAATGAAATGGAGCAAAAAAAAGTGAAGGAAATAAAACAACACATGGAAAATATTTTACAAGACTATGCAGTCAACGAATTGATCTGATCAAAGAGTTTAAGATACAGATGCAGTCAACATAATTGACGAATCAACGGGCAAATGTGCTAACTAGCAACAGTAAGAGACATGCTCCTTTTGGCAAGTATTTTCAATGTATGGGTGGGTGTACTCACTTCTTCACTCGAATGTATACTAACACTTCCCGTAAATGCTCACTGAATACAATATAATACTCCATAACGAAGAGCAGAATTTATATTTCTTTCACTACTCTACATACTTGAATATGGGATTCCAACAAGAAATTTTGCTGTGGCTCAGTATGGCGATGAAGCATGAATTGGAAACGTTTGAAGCATAAATTGCACAGACGAGATTCCAAGAACTTACATTGCCGCAGGAACCAACAGGCAGCCGATCCAGAACGAATCGTGCAGCTGTCCTCGTGCCTCCCGAGCGGCCATCGTGCGGTAGGAGACGCGGCCATCGCAGTGCGACAGAAGGTGGCCAGATCCGCCGGCTGATTCGGCTGCCTCACGAGGATGGACGGCCGCGGCTTGCGTGACGGGAGGAGGCGATGCTGGGAGAAGAGGGGAGCCGGGAGATGGTACCGTCGCCAGAGAAGAGCCGCCATCAACTCACTGCCTCTGCCGCCGAGCTCCCCGGTGAAGCCATGGGTCCGGGAGGTGCCGCCGCCAGCGGATCTGCCGCTCCCACGTCCGGCGGCGTCGGAGATGAAGGCCGGCGAGGCGAGCACCGAGGGGGCAGGAAGCCGTCGTCGTTGCCGCTGCAAGCTGTCATCGACGCCGCTGGCTCAGGGAGAGGCTGGTGGATCTGAGGAGGAGGAGGCGCCGTCGCTTAGGGAGGACCGGGGGAAGGAGACACATAGCTAGGGTTTTCCACTGGCCACCTGCCTTTTTATACATCCAGTTATCAATGTGAATCGTTAGATCGGAGATGAACGGAAAGAGTCGGCCTTATAAAGAAAACGGTCCATAACATGTTGTCGGCCCGTTTAGCCAAAGCATTAATTTTTTTAATTGCTTAAACAGAAATACATTCTAACTAATCAAAGCATTTTTGTTATATACTCCAGCATATTTTTTAAGTGTATTTCACTGCATACATGTTGTTGGATAAAAGCTTCAAGAATTTTTGAACTGATTTAATATTTTCTACATATTAAATGAATTTCTACTTGGCTATCCAAATTAATTCAAAATTGAACTACATGTGCATCTAATACAATACCAAAAATTTCACAAAAAATATATCTAGGCTCATATGTTCCATTCTAACCCATGTCCGGGACAAGGTTGAAAATTTAAATTGTCTTGTAGGGGGAATTGAAATATCAGTCTCCAATTACCACATAATAATTATAATAATGTATAAATTTGGTCACAAAATTCTGAAAATTAACAAGATAACATATTTTTAGTCCATAAGGTAGCCATAAAAAAATAAATATTTTTAATAAAGTGTGACCATACATTATTCACAGATAGATACATTTGTCTTAAGTTATAAGAAACTACTTAAGAGATGTTCATTTGTAAATAATGTATATTTCCACTTTATTAAAAATATTTAATTTTTTTATGGCAAGCTTATAGACCAAAAATATGTTGTCCTGTCAATTTGTAGATTTTTCTGACCAAATTTATATATTATTGTGATTATGATGTGTTAATTTGGAGATAGAAATTTGAATTATCCCTAGAAATTAATTTAATTTTTCATATTTCTCTGGGACATGAGCTATAATGGAATATATGAGACTAAATATTATTTTTCTGTAATTTTTGGTATCTTATTAGATGCACACATAGTTCAATTTTGAAATAATTTCGATAACCATCAAGAAATTATATTAACATTTAAAAAATAGTAAATCAGCTCCAAAATTCTTGAAACTTCTACAAGACAACTTAAATATAGCCTATTACATATGAAAAATATATAGACGTATATAAGATAATTAATTTTATGTGTTACTTGACAATGGTGTAATAAAATAAAAAAGGAAACAAGCTATATGATAAAGTCATATGTTTAAATTTGTATGCACCTTAAATTTAGACCAATCTTATGTTTAACATAATAATAATAGAGAATATAAAAAATTTCAATTAAATAAATATTGTAATTTTAGAAAAATATAAAAAAAAGAACCATCAAAATCTTATGTTAACATAATAATAGAGAACATAAAAAAATGCAATGAAATAAATATTGTGATTTTAGAAAAAATATCAGAAATAAGAACCATTAAATTTGGTTCTTGCAGTCAACGGACATGTAGCCCCACCATTCTAGCCGCCAACGGATTTACAGCCCTACAAAGCCAAATTGGAACAGTGTTTGTTAAGATTACCTAGTGTTTTTGGCATACACACGGTAACACTTATTTGTTACCGAGTGTTTCTTCGAATACACACGGTAACACACTTAAGGTTACCTAGTGTTTTGGCATACACACGGTAACACACTTACGGTTACCTAGTGTTTTGGCATACACACACTAACACACTTAAGGTTACCTAGTGTTTTGGTATACACACGGTAACACACTTAAAGTTACCTAGTGTTTGCAAAAACTCTCGGTACCGTAAAGAGGCGCCAACGGAAATCAGCGCGCGTGTTCTTGCCGCCAACGGATTTTAACCCCACCAAGCCAATTTTTTCACGCCGTCGATGGTGAGAACGGTGTGTGTCAAGATTACCTAGTGTATTCGGTATGCACACGGTAACAGTATTTGACCGAGTGTTTTTTCGGAAACACACGGTAAACATTCTAGGTTACCTAGTGTTTGCAAAAACACTCGGTAACGAAAAGAAACACTCGGTGGATTTCCAGTCTCTGGTAGTGAGGGGTGGGGGTGGTTGGGGGAGCCTTCATGTATGATGTGTCATGACCACTAATGTGTTGGAAATCTAGTCAATTTTTGATATAATTTAATCCAGAAATTCGATAAAGAAATAATCAACATCATACAACTATAAAATGAGAAATGATCTTAAGTAAAACTATTTGCATTTAGAACCAAAAAGAACACGATAACTCCTATCATATTCATGATCAATATGAAGAGATCATACCCAGAGTTGAATATAGACGATCCACTTGATCCCCATGGTTGCTTCCGCCATTGCCACCTCCATTGCCTCTTCCATTGACTCTCGATCCACCCGATCCATCACCAGTCCCATTGCCGTTGATGTTGACGTTCACGTCGTCCGTCACCATGATGGAGATTCTTGAGCAATCACGCAAAGCGCTCCCTAAAAACTATATCGTCCGTCTACCCGTACAGGTACTCGTGACGAGACGTTAGTTCCGGAGGCTTACTCGTTCCAAGATCTTGTGCACGCAAGAGCTTAGAATCGAGGATGAAGAGATTGCAATTCAAGAGCAAGAACACCAAGAACACTCCAAGATCAATAGTAGAGAGGGAGTCTCTTAGTGTGGCAATTGAAAGAGAGTGAATGTGAGTGAATGAGTGATTAGTGGCCTAGGAGGTTAAATGGTAGGTTTAAAGAGAATAAACGCAGCCATTAACTCTCTGGATAGCACAATATCCGTGTGTCACCGGACACTCCGATAGGTCCACCGGATATTCCGGTAAAATTCCTCTATTGGCCACCAGGAATTTATCGGGCGCCCCGAACACTACCGGACATTTCGATAGCTCTACCGGATATTCCGGTGATTTTATCGGACACCCTGGTAAAATTCTTCTGTTCCAAACAGAACAATTTTACCGGATATTCCGGTAATATTACCGAATACTCCAGTGGTAAACTCATCCACTCAATTCTTTGACTTTGCATTCTTGTGTGCCTTTGAAGTTTTATTATTAGATTTAAACCAATTAAATCCAACATAATGCCATGAAAATTTTAAAATCTCTGACGGTATGCATTTATCGGGAAAGCGACCAATGAAGATGAAGATATATATTGGTTTTGTGTTAAATTGGTGCTGATTAAAATCTCTGGCGGTATGCATTTTCTGGAATGAGCAATAGTGAATCCGTTAGGTGCACAAAAATATGGAGACAACCTATTGGCATGGCTAGCCAAATGAAGATTTGCAGATACAAATATAACCTCCCTCTTGAAAATGCTCTAGAAATGGTAAGAAATGATAAGTTTACAATATTTGCCACTTCATCAGCATACTGAATTAAAGTGCAATTAATTCAAAACATAACAAATTAGGCAGTTAACACAAGAAAGCTAAAGGAGGAAAGCTACCAAGGCAGCTGGCAACCTTGATGGTAGAGTACATAGAACTTGCAGAGTTATTGCGACAGAATTGATTTCTATCAAAACCTTCCATATCTCTCCACTCTGCTTACTCGTTATACACTGCCCGTCCAGGCTCAATACAACACACAACACTTCAACTCTTCTTCCCACTCCATCCTACCTCTACCTCTCATGGCGCCACCTTCAACCCAAAATCTCCTCGCAATCGCATCACTGATAGCTCTCCTCGCCATGGCCGCACTTCCCACCAGGCAACCCGCTCCAGGAACATGCGACGATCTGGGTGTTTCGCCGGGCACCTGCAACACCGACGAGTGCTAGCACGAGTGCAGCGGCATGGGCGGCGACTCAACAAAGGCCTTCTGCAACGACAAAGGCAAATGCTGCTGCCCGGTGAAGAATGCCCTCATCTGCCAACCCTACGACGACTGCAAGGATCGCATCGCCGGATGCATGAGGATTTGCAAGGATGATTGGGGACTCGATCCTGCAAGAGCCTACTGCAGGAAAGGCCTCGGCGTTAGGGATAGCTGCTGTTGCCGACCCAATGTGACCGGCGCCGTCGATGTCGGTGTCCACGGCCGTGTCCAGGTCAATCTCCATCGTTGAATTAGTGTTGATTGGTTTCTTCTCGATCGAAAATTAATTGATCGAGACTAGAGTTTTACGAATCTTTTTCATGTTCAGAGCCCTGTTTAGAGGGATGCAGTAATAATTTTTTGCCATATTTTTGTACGAATTTTACGCCTGATCTGTTTTGGAGATACGCATGCCGATGTGATTTGATCATATACTCTCTCTTTGTATTAAAAGGCTGAGGATTGTGAGGGTAATTGTACTGGTATATGGAGTAGTATAACTTAATTTCAGTTTTGCTAGGTGACGTTGCCTCGGCAGTTGCCAGTTGGCACCCTATAAGACGGGGGCTGTTCGCTACTGGCTACTGCCCTTTCGCAACAGTACCCATGAGCACGCTTTCCAAACTATTACACAGTACGGTTTCCGAAGAAAAATTCTACATAAAAGTTGTTTGAATCAAATTAATTAATTTTTCAAGTTTAAAATAGCTAAGGGTCTACCTATAGATCATGTGCTGTGCTAATAATATTTCTCGCTTTACGTGTATACACTGTTCGAGTGGCCAAACGTCCAAAAGTGCTCTAGCAAACATTAAGTTGCTTGTTATGCAGAAAGCAGAACGATCTTATGGTCAAAATAAATGGCCTGACCCTTAAATCAGTGCCTCAGCAATGGCAAAAGCAAAACGTTTGTATTCGACATATAATTTTCAAAAGTACTTAATAATTATTAGCGTCATACATGAGAAATGGACATTCATGGGACGATATCTTTTTATATATCTGATCAACTTGAAAACGTATCATTGTCATGTTTCATGGGGGGACGAGAAATAATTGTTTTTAGAAAATGGTTATAGCATGCTGTTGTACCTGCTCTTATACCGTCAGGAACTTACTGCAAGAATGTATTAATTGTGCTACGCTAAGGAGAAGTGCTGCCGTCACCCCAACACCACTGAGACCGCCACCGTCGACGTTCACGTTCACCGTCGTCTCATCCATCTCGACAAGCTCGATCTCCGTCATTGAGTACTGTTTGATGAAATGAAATGCTCTTTGATGTACTCAACATTGATCAATCAGAATATTTTACATGTTCAGACCAACGGGTGAAGATTCAGTAAATTGTTCCGATTGATACTTAGATAATATGCTTGTGTATGGGCGTTACACATGATTTTTTTTAGGAACTGACGACAGGATTTTCCTGCCGAAATTTATAGAAGAATAAATATTGACCCAGTTTATAAGGAAAACCGGACCCAAAAACTTAACAAGTGCGTGGTTAATTAAAAGGAAAACCGGCAAAACCTTTATAGAAACAAGGAAAAGAAAACAACTGCATGCAATGATCGGACCAAACAGGCTCCGCAGTGGACGTCATTGCCCAGCATTGCAAAAGCAAGCAGTTTTGACTTTTAAAAATAGAGAGGATAAAACGACCACAACCTAAACAGTCCGTCTGTGGAGCAAGACCTTCTGAGCGAAGCCTCCAAGAAGGAAAACAATATCGAAGACGTTGTCCGAGGACGTTACACATGATCAGCTTAATTCAATATATATTGCAAAATTAGGTGGTTAAAACTGACTGGATGATGAACATGAAGCCATTCATCGTGTCGGTGTGGAAGCCCCTTGATTGATGGACGCTTGATGCCGAAAGTGTGGCTAATAGTAGCGATGGTATGTCTTCCTTCCTTCAGGGGCTTTCCTGGACGGTTGTAGAATAGCTGAGAGTGAGAGGGATGATGTCGTGGTGGCGTGGTGCAATGAACGCCCTTAGATCACCCTGCAGTGTTATGGTTTTCTGAATACGATATGGTAAAATTAATTGATCGTCGTTCAACCATAGTAGTTATTATATATTTGCATGGTATCCCCTCAAAACAATTATTTTTGATTGGTCAAATCTAACCATAAACATATTCATGGCTCAGATTTAATTCCTTCCTTATCTC
Organism: Leersia perrieri; assembly: GCA_000325765.3. NCBI lineage: Eukaryota > Viridiplantae > Streptophyta > Magnoliopsida > Poales > Poaceae > Leersia > Leersia perrieri. The sequence continues at coordinate 3,475,986 of CM002478.1, forward strand.
CACAGCAGTAAAAGAGTATCCTAAAATACCTCAATCCTAAAATATCTCTATCTAGATATACAGAGAATTATTTTAATGACCGATTCAAAACAATCAATTCTTACTTTATACTCAATATTTACCACGTCGAGTACTACAGATAGCCATATTTACCAACCGTCTATACCTAGCAGTAACGGTAATTGAAATGGTCGAAATTGATTGCTCAAAGATAATGAATCTGACGTATATATTGCTCTAGTCTATATAACCGAGCTCCCCTCACACAGATTCAAAGTACAACAAAAATAATCTACTTCTCCCCATCATATATATCACTCGATCAAATGGCGCTACGTCTTGCAGCACGCTCAACGAAGTCACTCCTCGCCGTCGCCGCCGTGCCGCTGCTGCTGATGTGTCTCCTCGCCGCCGCTGCCGTGGCTGCGAGCTCGCCGGACCAGCCGCCGAATGGAGGGGACGTGTACTCGACGTGCTTCGAGGTCGGTGGCTGCAACAACACGGGGTGTGCGGTCAGGTGCCGTGATTTGGGTCACAACCCTGCTGGCTCCACCTGCAGGCTCAAGGACACCGTCCTCTACTGCTGCTGTGGCGTTGGGAAGTATATTCCCCCTTCTCTTCTACACGCATGATTCAAATATGTGTGCGAGTTTTTGCTGTGAGGCTAGTAGGAACGACTCGTAATGTGTTCTGGCTGAGATTTATGATGAATTTCGATCTTGCGTTGCATGTCGTGTGCTACAGATTAATACTAATATATATGCTGGATGATTAAGTAGTTAGATACAAGTAAATTTCGTCTTGTTAATTTGTTTTGTATAATCAGATACACAAGAGATGCAAACTGACGCTCCATCTATCCATGATCCATCCAATGATCCAAATGCTACTTTTCTCTTTCTCTTGTCTCCATTAGTCACGCTTTGGAGGGGGAGCCGATTGCTTCAGTGGAGGGGCTTAAGCATGATGCTCTGCAGTGTACGATGTTACCTGTGATTGTGGAGACGGATTACAGCGAGATTGTTAAACTACTGATATCAACGAAGATAGGTAGATCGGGTCTAGTGTTTTTTGGTCAACGAGGCTAGGGATCGACCTCATGGATGAATTGTGCATCGTTTTCCAAGAACAGGATCAGTCATCAACTCGCAAATTTTGCATGTTGTGAAGTGCGGTCTGAGTTGGCGTGACAATTCTTGTAACCTGTTTCCACGACAAAAAAAAAAAAAGTAATGCCGTCCATGATAGATTTGGAGGTGTAAACACATGCATCAACCGTACGGGCTCAAAAAAAATTAGAGGCCCTAAAATTCCCATGGTTCAAACCAATTAACTATTTTGAAAAACAAAATTTTAAATTTCTCAAACAATATCGGATGGAGACATGGTCTATAGCAAAGTTGTAGTATATCTCAACTACATTTACAACTTTGTAATTGGAACTTTAATCATTGGACATTGTTTGCATGTCCAGATTCAAAATTCTCATTAATAAAATCTATTTCTCAAATGAGCTAGGAGGAAGATATAGTCTATATCGAAGTTGTATACGTTAAGTGGATCTACAATTTTATAATTGATAATATTTTATTTGAGTTATTTTCTTTCCCAAATATGCGATAATTATTTTTGATCTATTTTGAAAACAAAAAGTTGAAGTTTTTGAACGACCTCGGATGGAGAAATATCTTATACGGAAGTTGTCTATCTCATTGAGATCTAGAACTTAGTAGTTAATAAACTTTAAATCTAAAATCACTTTGAGTTTCAAATATGTGTTTCATGTTTCAAAAGTTAATAGTCAAAAGAATAAAATATAAGAAGCAATCACATGTGATTCATAGGTGAGATGGTTTAGGGTGTTGTGTTTGGAAGTGGAGATCACGGGTGGCAAATTTACTAGTTATTGGGGATAAGAGCTTGCTATAAGCAACCATTCTACATGCACAAAGATTATGGTCTACTAAGGATCGAATATTCCATAATTTGATTGAAATAAAATAGATTTTCAGACGCGCCCATTTAATTTATTTAGTGCATTTTGTGGGGGAAAAAACCTAATTCTTCTCTTACATTGTAAGTATGTATATATATATTGGTCTTGGTTGATGGAGCTTCTAGCAGCTGGATCAACTCCCGGATTGTCCAGCTCCCTCAATAATGGTCCAAATTTTCACTTTGAGTCTAGGGTGGGTATTGTATGACAAATATTTTGGATGGATTTGCATTTAAATAGGTACAACACGAGTTGGGTGAAATCTCGGGGTAAACCCTGACTTAGAAGTCATCTAAATTTAACCAAAGATTCCAACATGTAGATAAGATGATGTACACAATCACATACAAAATCTTTTCAAAACTCGACTTTATTTTGAGAATAAAATAACAAAAAAACTCAAACAAAAAACTGTCCTAATGATTTGTTCGGAATTTGCAATTATATTTTACATACAAAATCGACTTTAGATAATATGACTTATATGTTGTGTAACATCATCTGATCTACATCTTAATATATTTGCGTAAATGTAGATGACCTATTTCAAAGTTTAAATGAGCTTTCATGTAAGCTGGGGTTTCCATCGATCATATATATAATTTCAAAGTTTACGTATGTATTCCCTCCATCTTCAAATGATCTTCATATTTGCATGTAGGCTATTCGTTTTTTTTTTGCGTGAGCTAAGGACCCGTACATGCATGTATGCATGTGTGTAGTTGGCGTTCTGCTATTTGCATGATGAGGGTGTTGCTTCACCTTCTCAATGCATGTCCAGTCAAAAGAGTAAATATAGACATTAAAGAATATGCGTATTGGTATAGATGTACAACCCAAATATATAGATCATTTAGAGATGGAGGGAGTATTTTTTTCCTTTGGCATAACATGGCCAGGCTATATTAGAGGGGTATCTAGGGGGCTGTTTGGCAGGGCTCCACTCCACCAAAATGGGCTTCGCTCCATGTGTTTTTTTTTGCCTAACATAGCAGCTGGAGTAGCTCCAGCTCCAGGTTTTGGGCTCCATCTCCATAAATTTTGTGGAGCTCCTCAAGAGGTACTCCACCTAAACCTGGAGCTGGTGGAGATGAAGAAAATTACCCACCATAACACTGGTTACACAAAAATAATGTTTCGATTTGTTCTATTCACCCCTCTCTCCCCTCCCCATCTTCTCTCTCCCCTCCCGGTGCCGGCCTTCATCTCCCCTCCCGGGGCCGGCGCGAGATCTGCCGCCGGCGCAGGGGCGGGAGTGAGCGGGCGAGCAGATGACGGCGCTGCGATGGCGTCGACGATGTGGACGAGCGGGGAAGCGTGGCGGCGAGGACGAGCCCCGACGGCGAGTCCCCCGCGGTGAGCCACGGCGAGGGACTCCGGCGGCGAGAGGGCGAGGTCGCGGACGGAGCGCCGACGGCGAGTCCCCCGCGG
>CM002478.1:3484980-3500526 GCA_000325765.3 Leersia perrieri
ATGATTCTATCCATATTGCTTGATCATAAGCTATGCATTCTTTGGGTTGTAACCGCATGATGTCACTAATAAAGTGTTAAGAAATATGTGTTGTCCGGTATTTTTTTATGTGTATGGCTCAAGTCGATGATTGCCGGTCGGTCTTGCATGCCGTGTGCTGCATATGATGGATAATTTTACCACTGATATAGCTTATCGATCAATATGTGTGACAGTTATAATAATTTCCTGTGAATAATGAATATTAATTGTTGGCGGTGGATCACGGCCAATACATTGTGGGTATGCCCTTATGCAACCCTTAGTGGCACTCGGAGACACGCCACCGTGGGGGTAGATATCGCTAAACGATCCCCGGTATAGACCCCGTGAGGGTGAGCATGAATCGGTTTATCCTAGCCTCAACAGGCCAGCTAGGGTCTCTAATTTAGGAGAAGGGGGAGATTTAGAACTAGTGGGTTATAGAACAAATTTGAGGATTGATTGGTGGTCCCATGGCCTCCAATATCTATAGGTGAGATGGTCTTGTAATCCTAGAAGTCTCAAAGGTCTTCTCTACGTTCAATTAAAATTAAAAAAATTGTTAAAACTCGAGAAACCCGGGCTATAAGCAAGAAAACTCGAAAATAGCCATATTAGAGTTGTGCTCTAGAGTCCGCCGGTCTAACCAGCCATATAACTATGTTTTGACTGGATGTATAATGCTGGTCAGACCACCATTGAGTCCCTAGACAAACCGGCCGCAAGATTTTCAGTCCTCTCAAGTTTGGCTCAAAGCTACTATACATTATCTTTAGTGCCAAATATGTATCAACACTAATGATCATGCTGCATCTCCATCTCCTTGCTCCTGTTAGACCGCTCGTAGGAAAAGCGGTGCGACGGCAAGCACATGGGACACGCGCCTCGAGAGGTCGTTCCTTCATCTGATATCTCCGTTCGCATGGGAAACGCGTCGCTGAATAGCACAAGGTAGCGACTACTCGACGAATAGATATTATGTTAAACAAAATAGGCTATCCATAATGAACGGAACGGTCAAGATCATTCTTGGAGTACCTCTTACCGCTAGAGAGATAAGATTGATTATCTATCCTAAACGACCTCTACACATAAATAGGAAAACAATAATTATGGATAGAAAGTAAAAATAGCAGTCCCTAGTTGAGTAGTACTTAAAACCATATCCATATCTAGTTGGATTTGGTACCAAAAGAGTAACAGTGGATAAAACGGTACGGATTGATTAAGATACAAATCTGCTTATGACTCTCTGGTCTATATAAGGGAGCTTCTCTCCCACAGATCTATCCAAGGAGAACTAAGAAGCCCAAGCAAAGCAGTTTACATATAATCCAGAAGCTAATAACTTACGTAAGTATACTCTCTTCATCAATCTATCGATTGATCATGGCGCCAAGGAAGTCTGCCGTTGCCGTCACTGTGCCGCTGCTGATGCTCCTCCTCGCCACCGTGGCGACGTCGGCGGCGAGACCCGCCTCCTACCAGCCAAATGAGGCGATGAGCGACTACGCAATGTGCTTCTTTGCTAGGAGCTGCGATGACACCGGGTGTGCGATCAGGTGCCGTGACGAGGGTCACAACCCTGCTGGTTCTGGCTGTAAGAAATTCCCCGATATAGACCAAGTATGCTGCTGCGCCAAATTCTAGATTCTCCTTCCCTCTGTAACCTTCATCTTCCACCTGTTGTTTCTATATATGATTCTATCCATATTGCTTGATCATAAGCTATGCATTCTTTGGGTTGTAACCGCATGATGTCACTAATAAAGTGTTAAGAAATATGTGTTGTCTGGTATTTTTTGTGTAGGGCTCAAGTGGATGATTGTCGGCCGGTCTTGCATGTCGTGTGCTGCATATGATGGATAATTTTACCGGTGATATAGTTTATCGATCAATATGTGTGACAGGTATAATAATTTCCTATGAATTATGAATATTAATTGTTGGCGGTGGATCACGGCCAATACATTATGGGTATGCCCTTGTGCAACCCATAGTGGCACCCGGAGACACGCCACCATGGGGGTAGATGTCACTGAACGATCACCCGGTATAGACCCCATGAGGGTGAGCATGTATCGGTGTATCCTAGCCTCAACAGGCTAGCCAGGGTCCTCTAATTTAGGAGGAGGAGGAGATTTAGAACTAGAGGGTTATAGACAGTGCCAGTCCTATGATTTTGAGGGCCCTATACTAACTCATCGTGATGGACCCTTTAAGCTATATATAAAATATTATGATATCTAGGCGTCTCGTTACAAAAAAAGAAATTGCTACCGTTGGAAGAAAAAAATTGCAGAGGAGGGAAACGAGTCAGTGAACGCACATGGAGGTTGGCCGGCAAGAAGTAGGAGATGTCATAATGGACGGAGACCTTGATGATGCCCTCCACCGACATGATCGCCGCCGCGCACAGGTCATCCGCCGCCGCGACGATCGCCCCGGGTGCCACCTCCCCTCCGCGTCCTGCGCCGCCACCACCACCACCCTGGATTCATCAATTCAACCCCCAACAAAAAAAATAATCCCTCTTTTCTTCTCGCAAAAACTCGACAACAGGAAAAATCAAGACGGCGGTGATCAATCAAATTGGAGAAACGTACCATGAGCTCGCGGGGACGCGGAGGGAGCAGACGGCACGGCCTCCGTGGGCGAGGGAGGCACGGACGCCGGTGAGGGGCAGCACGTTGAAGGCGCGGCGGCCGCCAGCTAGCTACGGTGGCCTAGAAGGCTGGAATCTGGATGGATGTGTCTAGCACTCGGCGTATTGGGCTGGGCCGATCGGTGGAGTTAGAGTATAATATATATACATGTATTTAGTCATGGGCCACCTGCAGTCGCCTCTGTTGCATGGCCTTAGGGCCGGCCCTAGTTATAGAACAACTTTGAGGATTGATTGGTGGTCCCATGGCCTCCAATATCTATTGGTGAGATGGTTTTGCAATCCTAGTAGTCTCAAAGGTCTTCTCTACGTTCAATTAGATTTTAAAAAATGTTAAAACTCGAGAAACCCTGGTTATAAGTAAGAAAACTTGAAAATAACCATATTAGAGTCGTGCTCTAGAGTTTGTCGGTCTAACCAGCCATATAACTATGTTTTGAGTTGATGTATAATGCTGGTCAGACCACCATTGAGTCCCTCGACAAACTGGCCATGTAGTGTAAGTCGGCGTCTTCGCAAGATTTTCACAGTCCTCTCAAGTTTGGCTCAAAGTTACTATACATTATCTTTAGTGCCAAATTTGTATCAACACTAATGCAAATGTTTGGTATGTGAAAAGATATGCCAATTTAATACAAACGTAGCCATTTTAGGTGACCGGTGGTTAGATAGGACCCATTTTAGTTACTCCTAAAATATATATATCTACAGTAGTATATCGATCTTTGAATCTGGATGAAAGATCCATGAACCATAATTCCCATCTAATCATCTATGATGAGTTAGCGCCTCGACATAGATTGGAATTGAACGCAAACCTCTCTATTAACACAAGGATCACCCTTCCCACTAAGTTACGAGCACATAATGACAACTATTTTAATGTGATTTTTTTATTACGTGTTATTCTTGTTCAAAACGTGTAATATGTATTTGACGACTTCAAATGAAAGTGTTGTAAACTACTTTGATATGGACATGTCTTCATCTAAGCCCATTTAAAAATTCAAAAAATTATTTATCAATATAGGTATCATCATATAACACATATTGGGGCTCGTAAACAATGTCAAATGAAAATCCATAAATCCGTCAATTAAAAAGTTGTAAATCTCATCAATCTCACAACTTGGATAGAGCATGTCTCCATCTGAGTTAGTGTGATTTTTTTTCTAAATAGATCCAATCAAATTCATCGTGACTATTCGGGAATGAAAACAACCTCAAATTATATAAAAAAAATCCATCAATTATAAAATTGTAGAACTCATCAAGTTTCTACATCTGCATATAGAGGATGTACATAAAATTGTAGAACCCAACACCTCTCTTAAACAGACAAAGCCCTTTGCCAACTTACTGTGAGCACTTGTTGACTAATCCCTTCTTCCTATATACAGTTCTTCCATAAAGCTGAGTTTCTGTGCGGCCACGTTAACACGTAATTTCAGCCGTCCGATCGAGATGTAATCTGTAGACACGTGTGCTACATATCTCCTCCATATCCCCCATCTACAGCCTGTCTCTCCATCATACGCTGCCTGCAAACCACGTCTCCGCTCTCCTTCCTCGATGACCAACGCGCCGCACTCCTCACCGTCGTTGGCCAACGCGTCGCCCTGGCATCGGCGCCGGCTGCCGGCCGCCGGCCACCGGCAAGCCTGTCCTCTTCCCTCCCCTGTCCAGCCTGTAGTGCCCCTCCCTTCCTCCACCCTGCTACGGCCGTCGAAAGGGCCAGAACCTTGTTCTGGTTCCCCCAAGTTTGTTCAAAACTTGGAATATATCAATATAAGCATGATGTCAAGTTAGTCCTCTCCTTGAGTTGCAAATTGCGACATGACGACGGCGTATTGGACGACATGCAAGTCCGGGAATAGATGGGCGCCTAATTTCTGGGAACAGAGCCTAATGCAAAAGAATCATGATCATTTATTGTTGACTTTTCTGTAAAAGATGTGTTGACAGTAGCATAAAAGATTGGAACTTCCGTTGGAAGATTGTTTTCCAAAATCCAAAGGAATAGCCAAGACTCACTATACAGACCAAGTGTAGTTCAGAGAAGGCAAAAATTTGTACCACACTAATAATCTGCTCGTTATATGATGACTATCCTTCCTTAATAGTAAGCAACGCCTTTTGTTAATATTTTTTAGCATTTTGTTTTGTTCTTAGAAACATGGGCAAGCAATTAGAAACTTTCACAAAGCCTTAAATTAGAATGCATTCATGTATGCAAAAAATCGGCATATCACAAAGATAAGTGCCGTTTTTTCAGAGGTCCAAAAAATGTGCGTCAAGTATATAGATATTTGGTTTTAAATTCATTTTAGAAAAAGATTTGGTTTCAAATTGACTTCAGAAAAAGATTTGGTTTTCATTTCACTTTAGAAAAAAGATTTGACTTTGAAATCATTGGAAAGAGCAAATTTGGTTGTAGGTGGTGCTGCTTTAAAAAGGGTACATATCAAATGTAATTGATATGATTTTTATAGATTGCCTAATTAGTCTATGTTTAGATAAGAAACATTTAATATTGTAGAGGACAAAGAAGGCTAGCAATTGATCCTCGAATATCTCATTGTGCCTATATATAAACACAAGTAGAGCAAAGAGTCTCTAATAACATAGTGAAAGAGATCGAAGAACACGCAGAAATAGAGTAATCATCATCCTGAGTCCTGATGGCACTCGTCAAGAATAGTACTATTCTCCTGAGTGTGATGGCTCTCATGGCCTTGTTTATCACTCTCCCATCCTGCCAAGCAGTAAGCACACAAGGTATGGGCATGTTCATGATGAAATCAATTCATAATTTCTTCTCTTTCTGAAATTCCATTAGGCATTTTTGCTACGCTCAGATTTACATATAGATGCAGAGGCTAGAATACAATCATCCTACTAATCTGGTTTTATTTGAATTTCCGAATCGGGCTTCTGAAATCGATCATCAGTTGTATCGTGTTATGCATGCCTGACGTGGTGTACTGATGAATCATATAATGTTTTGTAGATGGATACAGCAAACAGCTGTGCTTCAATTGGCAGGGCTGCACTTCGGATGTGTGTCAAAAGTACTGCGCACACAGGGGCCTCGATTGGCAAGGAGCCTACTGTAATGATACTAATGACATGTGCTGCTGCCAATTCAATGCTTAGAGATGAACCAACTAACGTAGTAAAAATCATAGTGAAGTATCATCCTGCAATGCCTATGGCAGATTATCAATTATTATAATAAACATGAGAGCCTTTTTATATGTATGGTCTCGTTAATCAACTCATATCCTAAATATGATTGATGCTGCAACGTCGTGTTATCAAGATGAGTATATCTAGAGAACTCTGAAATCGTTCAAACCAATAATTTGCCTTTTTCAGTGTTATATCAACATATATTCTGCCCTATTCTGATATTGAACTCAATTTGGATGTGTTCTTACATATTTCCTGAAGTATTTTTTTCCCTTCATGCGCTTAAAAGTTTTTTTTGACACCATTCATGCGCTTAAAAGATGAAACCATAAAACTGTGTATGTTCTCCTAAAATCTTAAATCTGTAATTATGTATGATTGAATCGCTGCAACCTTTTTCTGATCCAATCTGACTGGGCTGGATTGGCTGCATCTCAATATGGAGGTCCAAACGTCATACGCGTTCATGACTGCCTCTTCATGTGATTTTTTTTTATGGGTCACTGACATCAGCAACCAGTAGCACAGACTTGGTAGGCGAGACCTCCAATTGTCGTGGCTTTTGGAATGATGATGGGAACATTATCATCATTACGCGCTCCTCACCAGCCCTGGGCCTCGATGGTGGCCTGAGTCCTGACACTTGGGAAGAAGATAAACTACCTGACACGTGTGACCAACTGAAAACCTAAAACGGTAATGATAGTTGGAGATGTGAAAATATTGATTTCACAGTTTGGAGGTGCATTTTAGACAAAATATGATAGTCGAGGGGAATGAAATGAACTTTTTCCCTAGTATTTTTTCAGGGATAATTTTGAAGCTCAGCCTCAACATAAGATATGTAAAGAACCCCTATTAGAAGAAACTGAAGTATGTATTTTGTTATGGCCCCTTTCGAGAATTTCAACATAAGCCCATTAATAGTCAAGGCAACCGATAAGTCCTACTATCGGCCCATCTTCAACTTGTGTACACAATTATTGGCCCAATAGTATCACAATTATAATGAGGATCACTTGAATCTGCCCGTTGATTAATGGAGACCAAATATACAGGGCCTAGTAATGACCAACGTTAAGGTCAGTATGAATGCCACTTCTACGGACCAGCCGTCCGTCCAAACAAACGGCTTCATCTCCATGTTGTCGTCTTCCTCATGCTTCCTTTCTTTCTTCTTTCTCCTCATATCTCACTCATCCATCCATGAGCCCACACCTCTCCCTCCTCTCGCGCACCTCCCGTGCCCACATGCTTGCGGTCACACCGCTTCTCCTACTGGCGGTCTAACCGGAGCAAGGAGATGGAGAAGCAGCATGAGCGGACAACGTCAACGGTCACGGCGGGGAGGAGACGGAGAACACCTCATGAGGGCTAGTTCTGTTGTCAACGACCTCGGAGACAGTAGAACTGGTGGAAGCGGCAAGGATAGGTGGCTCCGAAGAGGTAAGCAATCCAAGAAAGTATGAGGAAGTCCGATGAGACACCAACCCCAATACCTAAGGTAGCGTGTCTGATACCTCTGAAATGTGTTTCTCCAACGAGGTGCGCGGGTAATAGGTGACGCAGTCTGGTGAGGTACCATACCTGGTACCTTGGGTACCATGTCTAGTACCTATGGGTATCCGGTCTGGTACCCGGGTATTGGATGATATCTTCTCATGCGGCGCCGGTGAAGAGAAGGTCGGCGATGCTAGCAGACATCGCGTAGAGCGGGTACCAGATCTGGAATGTACGTGGGTAAGCACTTCGGCACTACCCTCGTCGTCTTCTCCGATGAGCCCCAAATCGTCCCCTCCAATTAACGAGCTCTCCGACGAGTCCTTCGACGAGTAGTTGCAAGCTGGGCTGCTGGCCAGCTCAGGGCCGTCTGCCGCCACCTCGGTCTGGCTATGGGGGAACGGTGCAGTGGTGGCCTGCGGCAACAATTTCGTATTTTAGGGAAGGAGGAAGACGTCGTTCGAACGGACGTCTATTCTACAGTTAGACTGAAACTTTATACCTACTTGTTTTCCTAAATTAAATATTAGAGGAACTAGATTTCAGCAAGGGAGTCTAGAATGCTCTCAACAAGATAGGATATGAAGAGTTGATAGGCAGGAGTGGCAAGTTGGTTAATCTTAATATGTAAATGGTGAAACATAAAATACCATTTAGCATAAGCTCATATTGGCAGGAAAAATAGAAGTGATACAATGTTCAAACCACAGAAAATATTTCATCTAAAGGTTGGTAAGATTGATTTAAATTTTAATAGTAATAATAATACAATTGGAAGAATTGAAGTGTATTCTTTATTTTATACTAAGGTTAATTTAATGAAATATTAGGTTGAAGAGAGACATGTTACATTCATAATCAATACAAAACAATGTACTAAAGTTAAATAAATATTAGGTTGAAGAGCCCTAATCACTAAAAGTCACTATAGATCTACCGAGTATGAGAAAAGAATTACAAGCCAATCGACTGAAATAATAAAAGAAAAAAGAAAATAGAGTAGATGAGTCGAACATGGATGCTCTAGATTACTATGTACAGCAACTAACCAACTCAACAAAGAAAGAATTTTATCGTACATATAACTCATCTTATTATCGATATTAAAAACGAATTAAACGTTATGGAACCAAGGGGTCTGTCTGGTGGGACGAGACGGCCGGCGAGTGGTGACCCACCCCGCACACAAAGGTTGTGTCCACCCCTGCATGCACGTTATATTCATTGAATCCCCAGTGTAGACTTTGCGGGATTTCCATTTGGCAAAGAATTTTTCACAAAGCCTTAAAGTAGAATGCACTGATGTATGCAAAAAAATCGGCATATCACAAAGATAAGTGCAGTTTATTTAGAGGTCCAAAAGATGTGCGTCAAGTATATAGATATTTGGTTTTAAATTCATTTTAGAAAAAGATTTGGTTTTATATTCACTTCAGAAAAAGATTTGGTTTTAATTCCACTTTAGAAAAAGATTTGACTTTGAAATCATTGGAAAGAGAAAATTTGATTGTAGACTTGTAGGTGGTGCTGCTTTAAAAAGGGTACATATCAAATGTAATTGACATGATTTTTATAGATTGCCTAATTAGACAAATAAGGATATCAACAATAATCCTTGAACATCTCATTGTGCCTATATATAAACACAAGTAGAGCAAAGAGTCTCAAATAACATAGTGAAAGAGATCGAAGAACACGCAGAAATAGAGTAATTATCGTCCTGAGTCCTGATGGCACTTGTCAAGAACAGTACTATTCTCCTGAGTGTGATGGCTCTCATGGCCTTGTTTATCACTCTCCCATCCTGCCAAGCAGTAAGCACACAAGGTATGGGCATGCTCATGATGAAATCAATTCATAATTTCTTGTCTTTCTGAAATTCCATTAGGCATTTTTGCTACGCTCAGATTTACATATAGATGCAGAGGCTAGGATACAATCATCTTCCTAATCTGGTTTTATTTGTGTTTCCGAATCGGGCTTCTGAAATCGATCATAAGTTGTGATTGTGTTATGCATGCCTGACGTGGTGTACTGATGAATATATCATATAATGTTTTGTAGATGGATACAGCAAACAACTGTGCTTCAATTGGCAGGGCAGCACTTTGGATGTGTGTCGAAGGTACTGCGCACACGGGCCTCGATTGGCAAGGAGCCTACTGTAATGATACTAATAACAAGTGCTGCTGCCAATTCAATGCAGAGATGAACCAACTGATGTAATAAAAATCATAGTGAAGTATCATCATGTAATGCCTGTGACAGATTATCAATTATTATAATAAACATGAGAACCCTTTTATATGTGTGGTCTCGTTAATCAACTCATATCCTAAATGTGTTTGATGCTGCAACGTCGTGTTATCGAGATGAGTATATCTGAAGAAAACTATGAAATCATTCAAACCAAAAATTTGTGTTTTTCAGTGTTATATCAACAATAAATCTGCGGCAAGTGGTGGACCCAGTATAAAATCATTGCTATGGCGGAGTGGTAAAGACGACCGCCACAACCGCACGAGATGAGCTTGCTAGCGCGGGCTGCAGGGGCACCTCACTGGCGCCGGCGGCGACATCCGCCATCGCTGTGCCTGCCACCATCCGCCACTAGCCTCCATTGACCAGCCCTAGCTATCATATAGAATGGGGGATTGGGGATTGATTGAGATATTTGGTACACAACGATGAATAATTGGAAAAGAAGAAGAAGACTGGAAAAATGGGTTGACTCTATGGGCCAAACGAGGAAATTCTATACGGTGGCAGCCCAATTCAGACTGTAATGCCCCCATCGATTCAAGCCCAGCAACACCGTAGGAAGCCAGGAAAGATTATTTGGACTCAGATACCTGGCCGCAAAGGATAGAATCGACGCCGGGGAAGTCGGGGGTGGGGGGTTTCGCAACGCCGGCTAGCTATGGCGCACGCCATAGCATGCCATAGTGGTAGGTCCACCCCCTGATTCTGCCTATTCTGATATTGAACTCAATTTGGATGTGTTCTTACATATTTCCTGATTTATCTTTTTTTTTCCTTCATGCGCTTAAAATTTCTTTTTTTTACATCATTCATGCACTTAACAGTTGAAACCATAAAATTGTGTATGTTCTCCTGAAATCTTAATCTGTAATTCTGTATGATTTGAATCGCAGAACCTTTTTCCGATCCAGTCTGACTGGGCCGGATTGGCCACATCTCAATATGGAGGCCCAAACATCATACGCGTCCATGACTGCCTCTTCTCAATATGGAGTATTTTTTATGGGTCGTGGTCGGTGATGATTGGTGCGGTAGTTTTTGCGTTGCTATTCGCTAGTTCATCTCCAGATCCGGGTTTAATTTAAGGTTTCAGGAGATCTGTAACATTGTTTACATCGCGTTTGTTTGCCCGATCGAATGAGAGACTGTTTTTGTTCAGGCCCAGTCAAATACATGTCTTGGTTCGATGTTTGTTCACATTGCTAAAACTAATCGTGTTTATCCCATCACATTTGAATACTTTGTTCCATGATTTGTGAAACCAGATCGAGTTTAGTGCATCCACGACCGCCTGAAGTCCGCCTGTGGCGGTCACACGCGCCTCCACCGCCGCAGCATGCGACCGCCGCAGACACTGCCGCCCTCGTTCACCGCCGCCGCCGCCGCCTCCTTCGACCTCCGTGGCCGTGGGCGTGGGCATAGCTGCGAGCTAGGCTGCTGGTCGGCTCAGGGTCGTCAGCCGCCACCTAGGATGGCTGCGCGGGAACGGTGCAGTGGTGGTCTACGGCAACGACTTCGCATTGCAGAGAAGGAGGAATATGCCGTTCGAACAAACGTCCGTTCTATAGTCGGGTTTAAACTTTATACCTATTTGTTTTCCGGAATTAAATATTAGAGGTTTTACGAAGAGAGTCTAAAATGCTCTCAGTATGATAGGATATGCAAAGGTGATAGGCAGGAGTGGCAAGTTGGATAATCTTAATATGTAAATGGTAAAACATAAAATACTATTTGATATATCCACGTATTCAATTAAACGTAGGCCATCTGATGAGGTAAATTAAAGGAGCAGCTGGAGGGAGATAAACGTCTGATTGGATCAGTGAAAAACAGAAGAAGAAAAAAAAGGAAGTAAAACATGGTGTTCTAGCTAGATCTTTCCTGCTCCCTCACCCGTAGGAGAGAGATAGGGAAGAAAAAAGTATTCACAATAAGCTAGAAAAAAATTGATAATTTGGGCTAGAATTATAATAGACGATGAAGATAACTAGACAGTGAAAAATTAAGGTGAAGCCGTTGTCAAGTCCAACTTTTGCGGTGAGGTCGGTCTGGCCGATCGATCGAAACGGAACCAACCACACACACCTTTGTCCTCGTCCATGGCGACGCATTTCGCTAGGGTGTCGATTATCCACCACACCACGCCACACATCCAGTTACGTTGCACTGTGCTTCGCCGAGCTTGTTTATGTTAAGTCAAAGTTAGTACAGTACAGATTAATCGCTCCTGCACCTATAGGCTACGGTGACAGTTCCTCTCGTTTGTACAAGGTCCTCCGATGATTATATATAAGCTAACCTATATAATTTTTAATGGAGAAAAGATAAAAGCTATCTCATCTCTTGTTCAAAAGATAGTCTCTTGCACACATTCCAATATCCAGTGAGAATGGCATATAAGATCATTTTTATTATGAGCTACTTCCTCCTTTTTTTATATTTGACACCGTTGACTTTTATACAAAAGTTTGACCATTCGTCTTATTCAAAAAATTTATGCAAATATTATTTATTTTATTATGAGTTGGTTTATTACTAAAGAGATTTTAAACCTATCTTTTATTTTCGTATATTTGCACAAATTTTTTGAATAAGACGAATAGTCAAACTTTTATAGAAAAGTCAACGGTGTCAAATATAAAAAAACGGAGGGAGTATTTACTAAGAGTTAGATCACTGGAAGAGTTATCTTTTAGATAGCTTTAGAGATAATAGCTATCTCTAACCGTTGAAGAAGGCCTAAGCCAGTACTCTCTCTGTTGGCGTCATGCATTTTATTTAATTAAATGTGGCTAGTATAATAAATATAATAGACCTTTGTTTAAATTTATTTATTAAGATTAGTCACATTTTATTTCAGATGTTTATATTATGAGCCGGAAGAAGTAAGTGACAAAAATAAATTAAGTAACGGAGAGTATATAAACGTATATTTAGATTCAGAGTTCAGACACGGTAAGGATAGCTGCTGCAGGTTAAAAGCAGGAACAGGAAGAACAACATTCTCTGGTGCCTGGAGTAAAACAGACAAGATAATCAAGTAATGGTATTACAAGATAATCATCTGGGTTAAGGTTTTAAAAATCTTTTCAAAACAATGGTTTTGCAGAATGCAGATAATAGTGGCACTCAGGAGGCATTAACTATTTGTCACTTTTATGGATGATACACTTTAACTGTGTCTATGATAAACGGGACCGACTGAATCACTGATAGCGGGTCCGAGTGGCATTTCATATACCATCCTATCCGTAAGACGGTAAGAGTGGCAAAAGACTGATTATTCCATTCTACATATAACGGTCGCGCTCAATATTCAATATGCCATCTGCTTAAACAGAAAATCCGCCGTATGGCGTACAAAGTCTTTCGCGTAAAGAGACACACCACAATATTCCGCTAGTCCTACAAGTATGGCTGCGTTTAGTTCCCCTCCTCAAAATTCAAACTTCCAACTTTTCCGTCACATCAAATGTTTGGACACATATATGGAGTACTAAATGTGGACGAAAAAATAAACCAATTGCACTGTCCGACTATAAATCACGAGACGAATATTTTGAGCCTAATTACGTCATGATTAGCCATAAGTGCTACAATAACCAACATATGCTAATGACGGATTAATTAGGCTCAAAAGATTCGTCTCGTAGTGTACAGTTCGAATATGTAATTTTTTTTGTTATTAGTCTATATTTAATACTTAAAATATATATCCAAACATTGATGTGATATTTTTGGGCAAAAATTTTTTAACAACTAAACGCGGCCTATGTACTGCTATCTTTGTGCTGTTTACAATTATACCATCAATCATTTGCAATGTGTTCAATTGATTACTTGTTCATCATTAAATGAACTCTATGCATGCATATTGCAATCGAGGACATATGTACAGCTCATGAATCAAGATGCACATGTCAAAACAAAAAAAGGTAAAAGAAAAAAAAAAGGACAGAAGAATCAAGATGCTCGACAGTAGTACGATGCAAATCACGCTAGGACCACAGTAACGCAACACGTCGAGGGCCACACTGACGCAGACACGACGAGGTGCAGGCTCTGCAGAATTCAGATACTCCATATTGTACTGTACTACTGTATCATAGTCACAGCATGGGCTTCTAGAAGAGGCGCTACTTTATGTTTGGGTTCAGTTCCGCACACGGACACCAAATCCAGCTTTACTGAACGTGATGAATCCAGCTTTACTGAACGTGAAACAGCTTCTTCTTATCTGTGGGCTACGCTCTATGGTAAGTACCATACGAGTTGTTACCGCTGCAATTTGTGAAATTTAGGGGGTATTCGGCAGTGAATTAAATTTCAAAATATTTATTTTTTCTTTTAAATCTGCAAAAATATATCGAATTCCTACAAATACATAAATATTCGGGTGCCACAGTATAGACGTGTGGCACCGGCCGACACCGCGCGGTGTTACGGCCGTGCGGCATCGGCTACACGTTAGCCATGCATCAGCATGATTGCTGCTAATGGTGTGCGTTGCCGCACCGCGTAGCGTTCCAACGTTACCGCGCGATGTCGGCCGGTGCCACGGGACAGTGAATATTTATGCAATTATGTATAAATTCACTATATTTTTTGTAAATTCAAAAAGAAAAATAAATATTTTGAAATTTAATTGGTATGGTAGCAATGTCTATTGCAGCCGCTACAACTACACAAACGGCTATTTTCTCTACTACATTTAGCTACAGACGGTGCAGCCGCAGCATATGGTTGCCGAACAACTCATAATACTTTCTGAACAACAAACCGTGGTGGAATGAGTGGGATTGAAGATTTTACAAATTAGTGTTACCATAATTTATTCTTCTCTTCGTGAGTCTCATGTTTTTCAAACTAATTTGAGGTTGATGTTTTGATTTGACGCCCTAATATAACGAGGAAAAGCATGAATATGCCCACGAAATTGTACGCATAGCATATGCATGCGTGTGCACGCATAATGAGCATAAAGCAACAATGTTTCTAGATAACAGGCCCAGTCAGCTAGAGCGGGCGACAAAAAGAAGTCGTATTTTCTGAATTCTTTTTGAGTAGGGCTCCCCGAGAAACAACGAAAGAGACTGACTAGCAGCCTCTCACCATAATTGAACTAAGCCTCTCACCATAATTGAATTAAGCCTCCCACCACAATGGACTGACTACTTGCATTTTGTCGCCAATGAGTGTATTGGTTTAGTTACTTTGCCCATGTTAATCTTAGTAGCTGTATACATTATTGGGGCTTATTTGGTTTAGATGATTTTTAATCTATATAAGCAGAAAAAAGGAGGAATATCAGAATATGGATATATGCAATACGAATTTTTTATGACCTTAGGATTCTTTTGAAACACGCGATGAAAAAAAATAGGAATAGAAAAATATAGGAAACTTACAGAAATGGACTTATGGACGTTTGGATGGCACAAACAAAACATAGGAAATTTATTTAAAACTTACACCTACTCAACAAAAACTTCAATTCACGCAGGAATTTGTGTATTTGTGTTCATGTAATGGATGAGATTAGCTACATGATTGTCTCGGTCCTAGCAAAGGAAGAGAAAAAATGAGATAAAAAAAAGGAAGAGAAAAAATGAGCTTGGATTGGAGGGTAAAATTCCCGTGTTATTCTCCTAGAGTCAACAAGGAAGGAAGTTTTCCTATGAAAAATTCCTGTTAGATGCTACAGTGACGCAATCCAAAGGAACTCAAATCCTTATCCTATATTTTTCCTACATTCCAAAGGGGGCTTAGGGCACGTTCTTTTCTACCTAGTGTGCATGGCTATTTTTTGGATTATTGTGGGCACGCTTCCCAAGCCATTAAACATTATATTATTTAAAAAATATATATATAAGTTTTTTAAAAAAATCAAATGAATCTATTTTTTA
>CM002478.1:3500626-3511509 GCA_000325765.3 Leersia perrieri
AACTAAAAGTTACATACTCCAAAGAACTAAAAGTTACATCCTCTAAGAACTAAAGTTACATTCATGGGTTGAAAAGTTACATCCTTTGAGAATTACGGTTACATTCTCTAAAAGAATTACATCATCTAAAAAATAAAAAGTTACGTCCTACAGAAAAGTTATATCCCTCAGAACAAAGAGTTACATCTACATCCTATAGAAGTTACATCTTATAGTATTAAAGATACATCCTATAGAAAGTTACATCCCCAGAACTCAAAGTTACAGAAAGTTACATCTCTCAGAACTAAAAGTTACATCCACATTCTATAGAAGTTACATCCTTCAAAATTAAAAGTTACATCCTATAGAAGTTACATCTTTCGGAACTAAAAGTTACATCCCCGGAATTAAAAGTTACATCCCCATAATTAAAAGTTACCTTCGCAGAACTAATTTGTGATTTTTCATCAAAATATAGTCATGTGAGATCTTGTTGTAAGATTTAATTGCTACGAACATAACGGTGTAATCGGATTATAGATCGGATAAGTAATTTGAGAGAAAATTTCATAAAAAAAAATGCACAACCTACTAGGAGGAGAAGGCGAGGGCACGCGTCACTGTTTCGTCCAGAATCTGGACACGCGCCGTGCTGTCGTCGCGTCGCCGGTTACGGCTAACGCGCGACTACTAGTCTAATAGATTTCACGTATTATATTATGAAAGAAAGATAGTATCTACTGTATTACGTTACTAAATTGCAAGAGGAATTATGCAACTCTCACTTTCACCGGCCTGGTGACAAATTAACGGATCACGCCGTCACGGTCGATTAGTTAACACGCCGCGTTAGTAAATGACTTGTTTTAAGTTATACTACTCCGTACTATAAAATATAGATGTACTCCTATATATATGCTCTACTAGTGAGGTCACGGAAAAAGGTTGACGTCGCTAGATGATTGATTTGAACGTGAGATGTTTGTTTGGAATATACGCTTTTAAAATGTACTGGAATAATAAAATGATCATAAGGGTAAGATGGTCATAAGATTAGCCTTGTTTAGTTCTCGAAAAGTTTTCGCAGACGTTTGACCAGATGTCGGGAGGTGTTTTTTTACACAAATAAAAAAACTAATTTCACGGCTAGCCTGGAAACCATGAGACGAATTGTTTGAGCCTAATTAATCTGTCATTAGCATATGTGAGTTACTGTAGCACTTATGGCTAATCATGACATAATTAAGCTCAAAAGATTTGTCTCGTCGTTTACAGTATAACGGTGCAATTAGTTTTATTTTTTATCTATATTTAATGCTTCATGCATGTGTCCAAAGATTCGATGTGATGTTTTTGGGTGGAAATTGTTGGGAACTAAACATAGCCTTAGAAACATCGTTTTTTAAGCCAAAGTCGTGCGTGCACTCATGGTTCACCATATACGTAATATCCCGCTGAAATTCATACGTGCTATTATAAAGACACTAACTATCACTGTGTGGGTCCTACAAAGGATACGAATCCATGGACGTATTCAAATTTCAAACACGCATATGTAACATCTAGAAGCATCGTCGTAGAGGGCTACGCATATGCAACAGCTAGAAGTATCGTCGTAGAGGGCTCCCATCATTTCGTTTTTGTTAAATCGTCTGTAGCCACAATTTAAATGTTTCATCTTAGTTTTGAATTTGATTTTAAAGTTTTTTCACCGTAATCTTTTTTTCATCATTGAATTTTAAATCATAAATAATATAGATGTAAAAGTTTTATCCACAAATTATTTCTTATTATTTCGTTATATGTTAACCGCTTATTTGAAAAAGCGAAATGATCACAGCGAAGGAATATATATGGATCGTTGTGTGTTCGTGGTGTGCGTGGTAAAACTTAAATCAAGAGTCAAATCTAGATTTGCCAAGGCCAACGAAAATTTGAAGCCAAAATTTGAATTTTCAAACTCAATTTTAGGATCGATTTGAGATTTTCCATCGTAGTTTTTTCTATATTTGTTTTCCGAGCCAGGAATAAGCATGACTGCGAAAGTTTACATCTAAATTGTTTTTTAGTTATGAATACATATTTTCCGTATTTTGACCATGGACCCAATTGGGATCCACTCATCGACCCAATGGACACAGTGGCAACGACGCACCTTTCGTCCGTCCAGAAAATAACTATATTCTAGGACGAAGGTATAAGTATAAAACAGTAAACTCTAGCGATGGAGGGGAGACAAATTTGAAGGAGGATTTGAGTATGAATTGAGAGGAGAAGGTGCTAGGGTGGTGCGGCCCGCTGTTGATGCGATGAGTGGAGGCAGATGCAGTAGTGGGCCATGGTGCATCCAAGTAGAGACGGTGACGCAGCGGACGACAAAGCTTTTTTTTTTTTTAAGAGAGGCCCTCAAAATTAGTTTATTACAACGAGTCCACCTCAACAATCTCCATATGCAATCCCGTGGCTGCAGGAGGGGGTGATCCCTGGAGTCGGAAGAAGCCATGCATGTGGCGGGTCTATCTGGCTATAAACGTGAACCAAATTCGAATCATAAAAACTATAGCTCTATATATTAATATATAGTATATGCATAGTTTATTCTTGTAACTAGTCTACTTATTCTTCATCCATATTTCCTCTATAACAAGAACTAATCAGCTTACAA
The DNA here is from genome assembly GCA_000325765.3 of Leersia perrieri. Lineage (NCBI taxonomy): Eukaryota > Viridiplantae > Streptophyta > Magnoliopsida > Poales > Poaceae > Leersia > Leersia perrieri. The sequence goes on from CM002478.1 coordinate 3,503,274, forward strand.
TGAGAATAAAGAGCCCAGGAGATCTAGAAAAATTGGAGGGACTTGGTCACTAATGTATGGGGTCTGAAAGATAATATTCCTACATGTCAGTGACAAAATTACGGAATCCTCTACAACGGAGGATTAGATCCCACCCAAGTGAGACTACACAACTGTTTAGTGCACCAATCTCGAAGTAAAACTAATAATTAAACTCTCTCACCAGTAATCTCTGTTCTTCACTCGATTAGTACGCATGCCTTCTTTTTATACTACTATTAGTGGTACTAAGTGAGACACAATGCATGCTATTCGCGTTAGTTTAGGGCTCATTTGGTTTAGTATACTACTATGTATTAAATATTGGTAGTGCTAGAACCTACATAAGTTTTGGCACTATTAATATTTCTTAAGTAGAATACTATGTATTTGGATTGCTACTAATTTAAAGCCAAAGTTTAGTGTTACATAGAGGTGCCAAATTGATCTTATGCACTACTAATAATTTGGCTAAACATTCACTATTACTATTCATATTACCAATAAATTATTAGGGCATTATTTTGGTTTCATTCCAAAATAGCCTGTAATGCTACACACTGGTTTTATGATTATTTTCATAATTATTGATATTTAAAATAAAATACGGTCTCTAAAACAAATTTACACTAATTATTATTATTATTATATATATAAGTAAATATTTAATTTTATTAAACTACTATTAAGACTAATATATAAGTGTATTTCAGCCATCCTGTTGGCCACCTTCAGAACCAGATTTAGCAGTCTTAAGCCTCATTATGTCGCAGACACCTCCGGTCGTCCTCGATGCCACTTCTTCCTGTCGGAGCCACCGCAGCCTGCCTTTGGATTCCCTCGTCACCGCCTCTGCCTATCCTCGTTGTGCTACTACCCCCTCGCCATCACCGTGACGCTCCACACCACCGCGACCAAGAAACTAAGCCGTCCTCATCGCTGTCGCCAAGCCCTACACATCCCCTCGTCATCATCACCTTGCCATTCCGAGCCACCATTGTAGATGTTGTTGAGGCCAACACATCCCCTCATCACCATCGTTTCGCCACTCCGTGCCACCATTACCGAGAAGTTGAGGTGCTGCTGTTATGGTCGTCAAGGGCAGCGAGCTGCTCCTCTCCAACTGCTGCTTAGATCTGAGGGGATGGGAGGGAGACAGGGTGACTGTGGAGAGAATACCGATGGAAGCTAGCTCGCATAAGGGATAAGAATGGTTGGCGTGCCTTCTTGTTCTTATTTTCCTTTTGCGATCCTAATGATATAAGGAGGCCCACATGTAAAATAAAATTATTTTTGCAGACAATTGGTGAGCAACATACGCCAAATCTAATTTTGCAGGTGGGTATCTTTCGGAAGGAAATGCTCAGATAGACACGGGATTTGGTTTTTCTTTAAACAAATATAATGGTTGAAAATACATGTTCAGCCTCTATAAGTAAAAAATCAACTGTTAAATGTTTTCTTTTTCTTAAAATTTTTGCGACTTTTCCTAATTTAGGAGACGTGACACATGATGATTTGATTAAGAGTGCTCTACAAGACACTTAATAGAATTTTAGTATAGATAGATATGCATGTATTTAATTCTTAATTTTTTAATTGAGAAACACAGTATAGACACGGGCTGTCACAAACATACGCACACTCACCCCCATGAACGCACATATGCACAACCTACCCCTATGAACACTTTCAAAGACTGGATCGATATATTTTGAGATTGACGAAGTCACCACGGACATCTCATTATCAATGAATATGTTGCCTACCACTGAAAGAATATTACCCGTAATGCAAAGCATCTATGTCAAAGTTAGGATTTGAATTCGGATGGGCAGGTTCTCCCACTAGGTACCTAACCAATTGAACTAGCTCATTTCGCCTTAAAAATTTATGTTAATTGTTAGGTATACAATTATCCAAACGATTTTAAAAACTCAATTGTTTAGCAAGGATGGTTATTTGAAGACCATTTTAATAGTAAAAAAAGTATGTGCAAAAAGCAATGTACAAACATACATTTGAGATTTGGAGGGATTTTATTCATATATTAATAGTAGGTATGCATGTTTGTTCATTCCGTACTCTCTCTTTATTCTAATATATAACATAGAAAATAATTTGTATATTATTCTAGTTTTTGTCATATTTTCTCCAAAGTTGCTATATTATAGGACATAGGGTGTACTTTTTAGCGTTTCGAGTTATTTTGATCATTTGGATATAATAGTTTGTTGATTTTATGTTAAGTTGTTAGTTAAAATAAAAAGAGGAATGAATTTAACTACAGAAGAACTGAGGAGAACTGAGGGTAAAGAGAGAGTCACGAGAGGTGGGAAGGGAGGGAGTCAGGGATTGGAGTACGTATGGTGAGAGGGAGACCGGCAGAGGAGGGGGATGTAGTTTGTTTTATTTGAGATTATATCTATATCATCTTAAAAAGAGTGCAATGTGGTGGCAGCCCACCATCAACCCATTCGCTGGCATGGCATATGAGCCTGATCATAGGATCCATCACCACCAACTTCTACTAAAAAATATATTATTCACATGATTATAGAGAAATCCTCTGTTAATCCCATGACGAAAAACGGGTATTTTGCTAGTGTATAAATAATGGATATAACTAAATATAGATCTGGCGGTGAAAATAGTACTCCTATGTACACTTGTTGCAGTGAAAACCGATGATAGATGCTTCTTTTTCTATAATTTTGAAGACTTTCTTGATTTTAGAGAGGTGCCATGTGGCAGCTTGAGAATTCTCCACGTAATGATTAATGGACTTTTAACGCATAATAAGTACCAGCAAATATGTTTGTGAGTTGGAACGATGCGATATAAAAAAAAACTACATAAAACTACCGCTCCAGTTTTTTTAAGATAAGCATTATCATGAGAGTTTTTAATTTCAAGAAAGTACTAGCAAATACATTTAGGTTAATATTTCAAGAAAAGCTTTTTAAATTTTGATTTATATATACTTTCTCAAATGCTTATATTAAAATAAATAAAATGGTACGGATAGATTTATACTTGAAAATTACTCTCATGATAATTAAACTTATTAGATACGATTTGTAAACCTGTCTCAACGCTTAAAAAAACTAAAAGCTACGGGATCTAGAAACAGGACAAACGATTCACTAAAGCAGTAGCCGAGGACTAGACGACATTATCTCTTTTTATAATATAAAGATAAAGATAGAGAAAATAGATTTGACTATTTTATTGTCCAAATTTTATCTCCAAACGGAGGAATTTTTGCTTACTAAGAATGCCTTTCAAACCAAACGCACCAATATATAGCGAGGCAAAGCTTCATTCTCTCGCCTACCCCTCTCCTCTTCTCCTCTGCTTCTCGATTGCGGCGTCTTGACTTCCTTATCCATCTGAAAATCTCCATTGGTGCGAGAAGGAATTCTTCGACTTCGAGGAGGTGTGATGGCGGAGGAAGCGAAGGCGGTTGTGGGGGAACTGAGGGCGAGCTTCAAGGCGGGGAGGACGCGGCCGGCGGAGTGGAGGGCGGCGCAGCTGCGGGCGATCGTGAGGATGGTGGAGGAGAGGGAACAGGACATCACCGACGCGCTCCATGCTGATCTCGCCAAGCCGAGCATGGAGTCCTATCTCCATGAGGTATGTGTGTTTATGTGTTGGTGAATTGGGAGGAGATTGGGATAGGATTTGATTTGCTCTGCTCTGTTCTTGTTTTTTTCTGTGGCGGCTAGATTGTTGTTGGATTGGTGAGAATAGTAGAGTTAGCTTAGCGCCGGCAGCCCGTGATTCGAATTTCTCCCCTGCGTCTGATTCTGAATTTCTGATTGCATCTTTGACTGAAGATTAGGATTAGTTCGATGCTTCGATTGTATTCAGAGCTTGTGGAGTAGTGACCCGAGATTTATGCTGGCTGGATTAGTCAGTCAGTAATAAAAGTTTGATTTTGAGGCAGTATTAATTTAGTTTTGTGATTAAATTCTTGTAACTCTGCTCTGCTCATTCCCATTGATATCTGATTGGTGTTGGATAGATCAAGGTGCTGTATTGGTTCAGTCCTCGCTGCTGTTCTGGTCTCCAATGCGTTGGGAAAGTGGCGATTCTAGATTACCTTTTTTCATGTGCTTGCCGCATAGAATTGTTGAAAGTGTTGCGTGCTGTGCCAATTAGTAGTACTACTTGGTGGTCAAACACTCCACACTGGCGTTGCTTCCACGAAATCCTCCTCCTTGTTCGGTCCCAGATCGGTAGACGTTCTTGTCAGATTATCTTTCTTTATTACAACTAGTCTTGGTTATCTCGAAAATTATTTTTGTTGTTTACTGAACTTTTCTGGAGGTGCAACTTTGTTTGTATCGCTACTTGTATGCATTCTTTTTCATCTTATTTATCTGAACCTTGTGTTTGTCCAATCCTGGAATGCCTTGATTGAGTGGTTTGCACTATTTAGTTATTGTTTTCCCCCCCTTAATATGCATTCTTTAGTCACTGTAGCACTCAAGCTAGGAATATATAGGTCGGTATTGAATCCTGACTGTCTGATTGCAATCTGGCCTGTGTGCGCAATAAAAGCGAGAAAAATATTTTCTTTGCTGGTTCTTCCAGCCTTTATGCTTAGAAAAAGTAGAATACTAGAAGTTGAGATATTCTTCTCACCTGTCACTCCCTGATTGAATTTTTTTCTATCCTGAATAACGACTTCTTGCTTGCCTGTCTTTTCATGACTAGATATCATTGGCAAAGGCAGCGTGCACGTTTGCATTGAAAGGATTGAAGAATTGGATGAAACCTAACAAGGTATTTCGTTTGCATGTTCATTCTCCAGCACTAATACCTTAAATGTCTACAGTTTTGTGGATCGGATCCTAACCTTCATAAATGATGTTCAGGTACCTGCCGGTGTCACTACATTCCCATCAACTGCACAAATTGTGTCGGAGCCCCTTGGTGTCGTGCTAGTCATCTCAGCATGGAACTACCCTTTCTGTAAGATTATGATGATGCATTCATAGTTTCATACTACGCGTAATTGAATAAACACCACTATTCTGTAGAGTGATGCCTTTTTAGAGGAGTAATGCTGTTTTGTTGGGATTATTTGCAATTTCTGGTGAAGTAGTTTGGAAGATATTTGTTGCTGTGTGAACTAGTTTGTTGCATGATGATGTTGAAAGTTTTTGTGGCATGCTTTTTATGTGTTCACCTCCCGGTGCTTGAGAATTGCTTACATGTTATAGTTGGTATCTTTCGTTTTCATGGAGCCTCTTTTTTAGTATCACAATGTTTGCAACCAACTTTATGATCCTCAAAAAAACCCACTTTATGTCAAAGATCTGGATTTCTTCAATATCTGAACATTATGAGCATATGTTTGAGCAATATTACTTGAAAATGCCAAAATGGGGGTATCCTCTTATAAATATTCTTCTCTTTTGTGAACGACACACATACTTTAGCTGTCCTTAAGTTTCAAAAGAAAAAAAAAACATTAGTTGTCCTTGAGAAGGCACCAGCGTTTTCAACATTAATTTGTGTTACCTCTTTGCATCTCTACATTACAAAGGTACTATGCGGTACCCGCCGTTAATACTAGAAAAGTCTCTCTTCTACACTAGAACATTTTTGGGCCTGTTAGCTTGCTTGGTGACCATCCAAAATTGAAGACAATTTTCCCCAAACTTCTTATCACTTCACAATGTTTTGCAGTGCTCTCCATCGACCCAGTCATAGGAGCAATTGCTGCAGGGAATGCCGTTGTGCTGAAGCCATCAGAAATTGCACCAGCCACCTCAGCAATGTTTGCAAAGCTGCTACCTGAATATGTTGATAACTCTTGTATAAAAGTGGTGGAGGGGAGCGTTCCGGAGACAACCGCACTCTTAGAACAAAAGTGGGATAAGATCTTCTACACAGGTAAAGTTCTTAACTACATAGTTTATTAAGGGTTAAAATGTCCATTCATTATAGTAAGTAGTAACGATTTACTTATTTTTCTTTACCTGGTGCTGGTGGTCATTGTACTAAATTAGTAAATTATACATCCTCTTCTGTTTTATTGAGTATGCTGTGCTGTTAAGATCTTAAACTCTACAAATTCCTCTGAAACTGCAGGTAGTGGAAATGTGGGCCGCATAGTGATGGCAGCAGCTGCAAAGCATCTAACCCCTGTGGCTCTAGAGCTTGGTGGAAAATGCCCTGCAATTGTTGATTCTAATGTTGATCTTCATGTAAACCATCTACTTGTGAATTGTCGGCCCTCTATATATAAAGAAACTCTTGTTTGTCATGTTCTCCTAACACGTTTTCTCCATCTAGGTTGCTATGAAGAGGTTAGCTGTTGGCAAATGGGGCTGTAACAATGGGCAAGCATGCATTGCTCCAGACTATGTTATAACAACAAAATCATTTGCTCCAGAGCTGGTAAAATAATACCATGCACACATTACAGCTAAAGAGTCTATTGTGCCGATTGAACTCCTAGTTTCTTATCAATGAAGCTTTCCTTTTGCAGGTTGACTCTTTAAAAAGAGTTTTGGAAAGGTTCTATGGGGAGGATCCCTTGCAATCAGCAGACTTGTCTCGTATTGTGAATTCTAATCATTTCCACAGATTGACAAATTTGGTAGAAGATAAGGAAGTTGCTCAAAAGATTGTGTATGGCGGCCAAACAGATGAAAAGCAATTGTAAGAATTTAATTTCACATATGACATTAATATTGTGCTACTAGTAAATGAAGTTTGTTTGATCTTCAACGCTTGTTTCCATACATTGCAGAAAAATAGCACCTACAGTGTTGCTGGATGTTCCTCTTGATACAGGATTAATGACATCGGAAATATTTGGTCCCTTCCTTCCCATCGTAACAGTAAGTAATTTTTCTCTGCCTTCATCCTACGTCTTATAATTAATTTCACATCCCCTCTTAAAATTTTATTGGAACCACGAGATCAGGAGGTTCAAACACATATACATGAAAATAATTACCCATTTGTATTACATGAAAAAAATGTATTCCTTTTCAGGTAGGTTCTAGTGGGTGGCAAGATTAGAGCTATATATTGTGTGACTAGGTTCATTATTATGCTTTTTTTTATGCGGGATTATTATGCTATATATTATCTCGCTGCATCAAAATATGCTGGCTTTTGATGGTACAGTCTTAGTGTCTAATCCTGTATGGATTGGTTCCTACTTCCTAGGTTGACAAGATTGAAGATAGTATTGATTTCATCAACTCAAAGACCAAGCCACTTGCAGCCTATCTTTTCACCAAGGACAAGAAACTGCAAGATAACTTTGTGTCGAATGTCCCGGCAGGAGGAATGCTTGTAAATGATGTTGCCCTGCATGTAAGTCCTCCCTGAAACTCTGAACTCAAGTAACATTTGTTCACAACATGCTGATCTGATTTTCATTTAATTTTCACCACAGCTCGCCAACCCACACCTGCCATTTGGCGGAGTCGGCGACAGCGGGATGGGCTCCTACCATGGCAAATTCAGCTTCGATTGTTTCAGCCATAAGAAGGCTGTCCTGATTCGCGGGTTCGGAGGGGAGGCGAAAGCTAGGTATCCACCTTACACGACTGAGAAGCAGAAGATCCTCAGGGGCCTGATAAACGGCAGCTTCTTTGCACTTATTCTTGCCCTCCTGGGCTTCCCAAAAGAGAAGCGTTAGATTCTTCGCTAGTTCAGTGTTTACAGTACTTGTGCATTTAAGTGCAGGCCCTGCTGTCAATGGAAGCCATTTCCTGCATGCGTTTTACAATTTACACAGGTGTACATTATATTTTTGGTTTTTCACGTGTAACTTATTGATAGACATAATGGAGTTACATAAATAAAAGTTGTCAGTAATTCAGTGCCATCTCTATATAACGAATTCCAGGTTCAAATCTTGCATTTACATCTTGCCACGGGGCTCAATCTAATTCATGGTTTTGGCTCCTCCAGCAACGAGCCAGTGGCCTGCATTAATTGTCTGTATGCCCTTCTCTATCTTTCGCGTGAGCTGTGAGCTGTTGTGTGCCCAAGACATTCAGCGGCCAGACAAATCTCCCATGAGTCCACGACGCACACCTAGTGCATTTGCTATGAGGGGAGGCAGGAAAAACTAGAGAAGTGGAACTGCACGCACTCCGCAGCGTAAAGGTTACGCTAGCAGGTTAGCGGTTCTGTATGATTGCATCAAGAACATAAAAGCTCAGCAAGAAATTTAAGCATA
>CM002478.1:3511609-3530610 GCA_000325765.3 Leersia perrieri
ATGCGTCCGCATGACACCCACCCCCGATTAGAAGTAATTAGCGATATAACTAACAACATCTAAAATTTAGAATGTCTTAATTATAGGCATCTAAATTTCTGGATGGTCATGATTAATTAGAACCAACGGCATCTACAAATTGCAAGAATTGTAAAAGTAAAAAATTACTTCAGTATTACAATGGTAGTAACTTTACTATTGTGTGTACGAGAAATTATATTTTGCAACGATAGTAAAACTACACTTTTTAATCATATGTGAGTGAAAGTACAAACTACACTTGTAATTTTACATATTATAACAGTGTTGTAAAAAATGTTTCGTAAAAATACAACTGATCTGATTTCAAAATATGAATGGTACATTCTTGGTCAACGGAGAAAATTGCTCTCCATATAAAGCAGCCAATAAAAATTAGAAAATAAATACCATATAGTTTTTAGAATAAGTGGCTAACGTGCTATATTACACATCATATCCATTCCTTAATTAGATTGTCTATATTAATTAGGTAAGTAAATTAGGTGAGCCATTGATTACGTTGGTTTCCTAATGAGAGCCCATGTGTGTTTGCTGGTGCGTGTGGCCTGCTCTTCTTCGCTCCATGAATTTATCAAACGACCCGGGTGCACCGGCTGTAGAGGCTGCACCCGGGTATAGGATAGATTATATATATATATATATATGGGAACACAAATTAACTAGAGCAAGACTAGATTGTTAGCCACGTTCATTGAAATACATAGATGACCGCATGTATTTCTACCTCTGGTCATAAATATTTGCCGTGGTTAACTTAGGCCATTCATATCATTAAAAAAAATTAGTGCAAATATATAAGTTTAAGTCACACTTAAAATATATTGAATTATAAAAATGCGTCATAACAAATATTTACATAATAAGACAAATTGTCAAATTCAACTAAAATAAATATTTATGATCAGAGAAAGTATCACCAACTGGAGTTTACGCATATCTGATGTCGTCATATATGTCATGGGCTCATGGCACGGCCTTTATATTACACATATTACAAATTCGAGGCAATTCTCAGCCAGCGCCCACATGTGGTGCAATAATTCATGAGTAATACAGGGGAACAGTAATACGCACACAGACGATTACCTGCGACGGCAGAATGCAGGCCACTGGTTGGCTCGTTGTTGCTGGAGGAGCCAAAATCATGAATTAGATTGAGCCACATGGCAAGATGTAAATGCAAGATTTGAACGCAGAATTCATTATATATAGATAAGGGGAACAGTAATACGGGGGAACATGTGTCTCTTGGGACGCTTGGTGTCTTCTGATTCAATCCACACGCCATGCCAAAAAAATAAAATAAAAAGAAATACATGCAATCTGTAAAATCTATAAATATGGCATAGAGTTTTTTTTGCATCTCTCAAGTTTTTTTTTCTTCAAGACAAAATGGTCAAAGACATGAATGCATGAAGAAGACATTGAAAATGACCAAGATTTTTTTTCAACAGAAAACAACTTTTTTCTCTTCTCTTCCTCTGCCTGGTCTGCATGATGCAAGAAAAGTGGGGAGTGTCCTTTGTGCGGTGTCCTCTTCACTCCCCGCTTAATGCTCTCTTCCCTCCATCCAAACTGGCTACATTTGGCACCCTACCTTAAAAATACACACTAATTGGCTAATTGCCACCCCTCATAATTCTGAAGAAAAACAATGGAGATGGGTAGTGGTTGCTTACTGTCAGAAGAAGAGATCTCCTGATCAAAGTGCATCGTCTGACCGAGGTTTTGCAACTTTGCTCTGTTTATTTTGATGCAGATTTTTTTTTCATGAATTTACCATCGGAAAATGTACATGTTCAATTTATTGGTTTTCTTGCTTTGGTATGAATCATACATGTATACATGGCAAAAATCTATGAGGTTCTTGAAATTGTTAGTTTCACTATAATAAACTGTCGCACACAGCTCACTGATGGTTCTTGAAATTGTTTGGTTTCACTGTAATAACTGTTGCACACTGATTAGACGGTTGCATGTGTCGTCATTTGAATTTAGCTTGAAATTTGTATTCATCATTTGAATCTACAGGAGAAGAAGAAACTCTGAAGTATACTCATAAATTCACAGAGAAAGAGAAAGGCATAATTGCATGGGCTGAAGAGAAAGAAAAAATGGCGTTGTTCAATCGCAACCAGAGGCAGCGGTCGTCGCTCTGCTCGACGGCGACCGTCGTCGTGTTCGTGGCGCTCTGCCTCGTCGGCCTATGGATGGTGACGTCACCGGAAACCATCCCGGCGGCGGCATCCAGCGTCAGCAAGAAACCGGCGGACGCCGCCGCCGCCGCCACCGTCGTGAAGGAGGAGGACAGCTCCATCGACGCCACCAACAATGTCAAGCAGAACAGCGCCAACCTCGTCGCCGAGTCCACCGACGCCGCCGCCGCCGGCGACGAGGCCGACAACCCAGCCAAGCCGGTCACCGACGGCGAGAAATCGTCGGAGGCGGCGGAGTCCAAGGACCAGACGTTCGACGACGAGAACGGCCGGACGGAGGGCGGCGCGCTCGTCAAGCCGGAGAACGGCGGCGGCGACGACGGCGCCGCCGCCGACGTGAAGGAGATCGGCAGCATGGAGCAGGCGGCGATCGACATGAAGGACACGACCACCGACCAGACGTTGACCGATTCAACGACCGACACCACCAAGGACAAGAACAACTCCGACGAGATCACAACAGCGACCGACGCCGACGCGAAGAGCGACGAGAAGCAGACGTTCGACGACGAGAACGGCAAGCTCGACGGCGTCAACCTCGTCAAGGACGTCGAGAACAAAACTCTCTCCGACGAGACCACGACGGCGACGACGACGGTGAGCACCAAGCAGTCGATCGTCGCCGCCGTGGTCAACGCCGACGAGGTCAACGCCGGCGCCGACCTCCTCACGGAACGCGCCTCCCAAAACGGATCATTCACAACCCAAGCCGCCGAATCCATCAAGGAGAAAAAAACCCGCGCCGCGAAGACCAAGTCAACCCCATCATCATCGTCTTCCTCAACGACGGCGACCACCATCACCTGGAAGCTATGCAACACGACGGCCGGAGCCGACTACATCCCATGCCTAGACAACGAACCCGCAATCAAAAAGCTCAAAACAACATCCCACTACGAGCACCGCGAACGCCATTGCCCAACCAATCCACCGACCTGCCTCGTGCCATCGCCGCCGGGAGTCGGCTACCGAGACCCAATCCGGTGGCCACACAGCCGCGACAAAATCTGGTACCACAACGTCCCCCACTCGAAGCTCGCCGACTACAAGGGACACCAGAATTGGGTGAAGCTCACCGGCGAGCACCTCACGTTCCCGGGAGGCGGAACGCAGTTCAAGCACGGGGCGCTTCACTACATCGACCTGATCGAGGAGGCGGCGCCGGAGATCGTCGGGTGGGGGAGGCGGACACGCGCGGCGCTCGACGTGGGGTGCGGCGTGGCGAGCTTCGGGGGGTTTCTGTTCGAGCGTGGCGTGCTGACGATGTCGCTGGCGCCGAAGGACGAGCACGAGGCGCAGGTGCAGTTCGCGCTGGAGAGAGGGATTCCGGCGATCTCGGCGGTGATGGGGACGCGGCGGCTGCCGTTCCCCGGCGGCGTGTTCGACGCCGTGCACTGCGCGAGGTGCCGAGTGCCGTGGCACATCGACGGAGGGATGCTGCTGCTGGAGCTGAACAGGCTGCTGCGGCCGGGGGGGTTTTTTGTGTGGTCGGCGACGCCGGTTTACCAGAAGCTTCCAGAAGATGTGGAGATTTGGGGGGAGATGGTGAAGCTGACGAAGGCGATGTGTTGGGAGATGGTGACCAAGAAGAAGGACACCGTTGACCAGGTTGGACTTGTTATCTTCCGGAAGCCGTCGGATAATGTTTGCTATAAGAAGCGGAGGGAGAAGAAGCCGTTGCTCTGTGAGTCCTCCGATGACCCCAATGCAGCTTGGTAAGATTATCACCTATATGCTTGTGGTTTTTGATGTTTCTCAGTCTTTCTCCACTAGCTTAAGCTTTTTCTTTTATGCATTCATTCGTCTTAGTTTTTATAAATTGAAGATGAAATATATGACATTGTCAATATATGCACATTCTTTTATGTTCAACATGTTTTATGTTTGTCTTCTTTCTATATTGCAACTTAAAGCCTTTTTTTCTATGTGCATTGACCTAGTCTTAGTACTTGAAAACTTAAGGATACATGACGTGTCACATGGGCAATTACACATTCAGATATTGGACATTTCTGTTTCACATCAGTTTAAGCTTTTTGGTGTACGCTATGCTGCAGGAACATAACGTTGAGGGCGTGTATGCACCGTGTGCCAACGGACCCATCGGTCCGAGGTTCACAATGGCCGGAGCTATGGCCGGAGAGGGTAGAGAAGACACCCTACTGGCTGAACAGTAGCCAGGTGGGCGTGTACGGCAAGCCGGCGCCGGACGACTTTGTGGCGGACTACGAGCACTGGAAGAAGGTTGTCCGCAATTCTTACCTCACCGGCATGGGCATCGACTGGAAGTCGGTGAGGAACGTCATGGACATGAGAGCTGTCTATGGAGGGTAAGATTTGCCGATGGGCTTGATTCGATCACCGGCGATTGATTCAGACATGTATGATGACGGTTTATTATATGTTGATCTTGTCACTCTCTGGACAGGTTTGCGGCGGCGTTGCGGGACCTGAGCGTGTGGGTGATGAATGTTGTGACAATCAACTCGCCCGACACGTTGCCGGTGATCTATGAGAGGGGTTTGTTCGGCATTTACCATGACTGGTGTGAATCCTTCAGTACCTACCCAAGATCCTACGACCTCCTTCATGCTGACCATCTCTTCTCCAAGCTCAAAACCAGGTACAAAAATGCACTATACTTGAGAGATACTGAGATGTACTATATTTCATATCGTAAATTTTGGCACCTCAAGTCTCCTGTACCTAAGATATTGGGAGGTAACAAACTTTATGATAAAAAAAGTATGATATCTCTAGTATTATACCTTTTAAGGACAAAAAATCACACTAATAAAATCCACAAATACCACCTCATCACTTTGTTAATTCCTTTTTGCCTTTGCTACAATAATTTTGACGTTTTCTACCATCAAATTGCCAATTTCATCAGGCCAAATACATCTTGATGTAGAGGCTGGACTGATTTCCATTATCGAAAATTGTAAATACATTTCATTATCATCTAAAAAGGAGCATATTTTCTTTTTGTTGCAATCTTGAACATTTGGTTGGTGGTGGCATTGCAGGTGCAATGTGTTGCCGGTGGTCGTGGAGGTAGACCGGATCCTACGGCCGAACGGGAAGCTCATCGTGAGGGACGACAAGCAGACGGTGGACGAGATCCAAGGGATTGTGAGGTCGCTGCAATGGGAGGTGAGGATGACCGTCTCCAAGAACAGGGAGGCGATGCTCTGCGCGAGGAAGACGACGTGGCGGCCCACGGAAGTCGAGGCGCGATGACCATGCCGACCAGGCGACCAGCCTTGGCCGGCGAATTGATGTAGTAGAGCTGGTAGCAGCTGCAATACTGATCAGCACTTACAGGGTTGTTATTTAGAGTTCTAGAATCACTGCACTGGTGCTACAGCATTGCAATAACTTGAGCTAGATACTGGAGCATGTAGTTCTTTTTTTTATTTTCTTCTTCAGTTTTATAGTGATTTTTCTGAAGAACCTGTGGCTTGGGAATTGCAGTACATAGATATTTGAATGGCTGACTGCATGTGGGGTAACATTGTGGCATAAAAGTTGCAGGTTTCCGTTTCACTAGAGGTGTAGAACTTGACAGCATTGTCTTTCTAGGGGCCTTTCAAATGAAATTGCCATGTAGGATGATGTTACTGTTATGTTAGCTGTGGAATTTAAATTCCTCGCCGTCTCTTGAGCTGCTGCTATTAGGCTAACAGATGAAGGGTGTGCCCCAGTAAAAAATGACATGGTGAGGTTTCTTCAATAGGCGCTTCCCAGCCTCAATTACCTCATGAAGTTAAAAAAGGAACTTGTTTATCTACCTTACAGATGGATGCATCAATGCACCAAGGAAGTAACTAAATTGTCCTGTTAGCTGCTAGACGTACAAACTGCCTACCATCTAAATACAAACTGACCGTAGAACAAAGCTATTTCAGTCAATCCAGCTAAATAGCGACCGCTGCTTGATCGCCTGAGCCATCCATCATGCGTGAAGACATGATCTGAAAATGGCATATCTCACAGTATTGGTTTTGCGATATATTCGAAAGTTTAACTCATCAAGTATGAGATAGCCAGACAGTATTCAGAAGTCCCATCGTTGAAGTTGTACTCTAGCTTCAGCCATATCCTTCTGCGCCTTTCTTCGGCGGTAAAAGATAGGACAATCCCGGCTGTGATTGGACCAATATAAGTTATATAAGCTTGTGGTTGAAGACATTATATAGCTAGCATGTGAATGAAATGTAGCAAGTATCAGGAAAAACGGCAAACCTCGTGCAGAGAACGTCCTGGTGCAGGGAGCCTTGGCACTCCTGGCACTGCGTCCATAGCCTCCCAAAGAGCATCTCCAGGTCAGAAACTGCAGACATAATTGAATCAGGCAACAATCAAACACTAGGAGATATGGAACTTAACACTTGAGAAGCATTTGAGAGGATAAATATCCTACCATTTGCGACAGTTTTACAGTATAACTCTGCTTCTCTTCCCTGGCAATGCGAGCAAAGTGTTTGATTGGAACCACTGCAGGGTGACAATAGAGTGCTTAAAAGATAAGGTAGTTGAAATGTGGTTTTACCACATAGATAGGGATACCAGAAAAAAAAATTGCCTCCTTAAATTAAGGTGGTATTTTGATGAAATCTTATGAAGGACACAATCTAATATCTACTATCGGGATTTCGAAAGCAAATGTTCAGCAATAAAAGTGCATACTTTATACATTTTTGTAATTCAAACATAGGAAAGTCACCTTATAACTGCTTTGCATCCCAGGCAAGTTAATTGTTTCTTTGCAAATTTCATTATCCCACTATTTGAAGGAGTTGAGATTGAAACAGCCCTGGTGTGACTTCCATGAAGCAGCTCTTTACTGGCATTCTTCAGAATCGGCTCAAAGATCCTCAAAAGTGGCTATTAATTAATCATAAGTTTGTTAGAATTGGGAGACAAGAGTATATGAAAATCAAGAAAAGTGTTCGGGATATATACTTTGCTAATTTGGTTCTCAAGGTAATATTGGGGATCTATTGGTATGTTATTATCCAGAACATAAATTGGATCTTCTGACTTCTCATATGCCTGCAAGCAGAAATATTTCATCAGAATATCACCATCACAAGAAAAAAAGGAGTCTACAAATGGCAGTACAGATGACTTTACCTTTGCCCCTTTTGCTGCTTTGATGATAACGTAAGGTACCCGGTCACCAACAGTGGGAGCAGTAGCAGGATCCCTCTAACCAAAGAATAAAACAGTCAGCAACATCACTAAGTATCTCCCATCTTGAATTCTTGATCAGCACCATCCAAAACAAGAAACAATGGCCCATACCTTTCGCATTCTCTCAGCAAGCTCCACATGAGCAGCTTTGACAGCATAATCCTCTCCCGTTTTAGTCAAACCCTATATAGCAGCAAAAGATTTAGAACACAGACCACACACCGAGGATTCCAATCACAATAGGCAGCGCATGAATTCACCTTTGTAATAACTAGAAGAGATAAGTCTACACGGTTCATTAGTAGATCAGATATGGTGTTCTTGACATATTGAACTGCGCTAGGAACATCTCTGTCCACTAGTATTTTATGAAGGCACTCAGTAACCAGGTTCTTTACCAATAAACAGTTGTCCCTTCTCACTGTTTCAATACCTATAAGCAAAGATAGAAGCATGTTAAAGCAAGAAGGTAAGATGATATCTCAGGCAAGACAAAAAAAAAAAAAAACCTTTTGTATCCATTTTGTCAAATTTCTCAGGATTTGTCCAGTATAAACCAGCATATCTCTTCTTGCTAATCAGTAGGTATGGGAAGTAGATCTTCTCAAACTCCAGCTTTATGGGCTGCAGGGTAGACATCAAAATAAATATAGGACGAAGTCCAAAGTAACAAAATTGAAAAAAACTGCAGATGCAAAATTAGAACAGTAAGTGCAAATTATGGCACTGTACTGTCACAGCAAAATTCAATTAAGGTGTATTATAACAAAGATCATTTCAGAAAATTTTGGAATGGAGGTATTATTGTCAAATAGTAGGTTCATAGTAGTTTATGAGTCACCTTAATAAATGTTCCACTAATATATTCTGCTGCTTCTCTTCCTAGCTTCATTGCGTCCTCAACAGTAGAAACACCGAATTGTACCATTACAGAATCAGTATCTCCATAGATAACCTGTAATGCAAGAAACAAAAAGGAATAAAATGCTGGAACTTAAGTGAAAAGGCAGACTAGCCAATCTCATCCAATGCCTAAAGAAAAGAAGATCATGCAAGCAGGCAAGAATTTTTTATTTTTTTTTTTTTTTTTTTTGGCTGATGTCTGGCCATCAACGGCAAAGTTTAGTTTTATGTGAGACAGTTAATCAAATCACAACAAGAATATGGCTGCTCATCAATTCACCTCTGCATTATGCTCATAGCCTCCAAGTGTCGTGAATTTATCTTCAACAAGCTTTTTTGTATGTTCAATCATCTGTCGACCTGTTTAATAATAATGCATCAGTGTCATGTAATTCAACATTTTAATTGTTAGCTAACTGTACAATGAATTTATTGATTATGTTACATCCGAAATTGATGCTCACCATAGCTGGTTACACTCGACGAAATTTCTAAACAAGGTAATTGGCCGACAGTTGCTCCAGTAAAACCATAGACAGAGTTTGCACTTACCTGAAACATAAACAAATCAATAATATCATGATTTAAGGAGTGCACATCTTGTGTATCACTGATTTGAGGGATTGGAAATTACTTTTAGGGCAAGCTGACGACCATCAAGAACAGCCCTTTCAAATGGGTCCTTTGCTTCCTGTACAAGTAATTGATAAATTTACCATAGGATGAAAATGTAGGCAGTCACGACTCACAACTACAGAGGATTTTACGTATAATTTGTTTACAATAACAGAAGGGGATATACACAGAATGACAGAAATATACCTTCAAATCTGCTTTAGCCCTTTTCCGAGCAGCCAACAATTCTTCAAGGATTTCAGGAAGTATACCCTGATATTTGAGACATAATCTTGTTTAGGAAACACAAGTTCTGTTAATAATACTTCCTACCATGTCAGGAAGAAATTACCTTCTGCACCTCTGGTTTCACAAATGTTTCACCAGATGGGGTTTTGTTGAGGCTTTCTGGTGGCAGGTTGAGTTTGCGGGCATCCTCAGGGGGGACCTTCAAACAGTAAAACGAACTTTGTCAATACCCATTAATTTCAAAGAATAAATGTTTCTGGTGTATGTAGTAGTAGGTATTAGAATCAGAAGTTTATAATTTTTACCAAAGTACAGTAGCATAGATTATATGCCATCATGATGGATGGATACAACGAAGCAAAATCCAAAGTCGCAATGGGTTTCTCATAATATCCAGCCCTTGCCTCCAGAACCTAAAAATGGAAGACAAATCGATATAAAATCAAGAACTGGACATCAGAAGGAAATGTAGCTAGAATGTTCATTGCACAACCATTAGAAATATGACAAAGAAAAAGGAAGTGATGGAAACTTCCATGCTACCCAGGTAATACTTTCTGATGAATTGTTGATTCATAATAAATGCAATAGCTGCATCATAACAAGACAGCAAGCAAGCAATGATGAACTAGAAACATGCAAATCATATCCCACTTACAGTTGCACCCTCAAAGCTATCTTGTCCAGAAACTTGGCCCTTTATATTTGGAATGACAAGGTTTTTCTGTTTTGCTTTCCTGAGTAACTGCGAGAGGACCTGAGGAAGGATTGTACTTCTTATTAGAATGTAAATATGTAATGCAATATTTTCATTAGGAGGATTTGATGTTATCATCACCTTAATGCTCTGTCCCCTTGAGAGAAGAAATGAAATGGGAACTCCGGTGACCCTTGCCATCTCCACATAGTTGTAGATATACATCAGCTTATCTAGCAGTCGTTGTGGAAGATAGGCATCCTGTGTTTACAGCAAGTGTAAAAGTTAAAGCTGATCTCCGTTCTTAAAAAATCTTAAAGCAGGTCAGAGTCTCCAGGCTTCTACTGGTTAGTAACCAACCAGCACATCAAAATCAATAAGGAAACAAACAATTATTTGAATAACAAGACTTTTAGCAATAGTGTCATGCTAGCTAATATCTAAGTCACTGGCAGTCTAGCAGACCTACTTGTAAAAAGCAAATTAGAACACAACTGTTTCCATATGTTGAAGCATCACTCACAACCTTATCGTACTACTTATTTGTTTTGAAAAGCAACATAGTTATCATGGAAAATAAAATGCATACTTTGTTGAAACTTAGCAGGTAGCTAAAGGGAATTTTAGCTGACCTTCAAGCAGTAAACTGCAAGCCGCCTTCGTGTCTCTGAATTCCCATTTTGAAGATCAGATATAATTGAGTGATGAACATCCTCTTTCTGCCCAGAAGAAGTCAAATATTAGAAACATTAAAAAGAGAGAATATTTAACATTTGATGTTGGAAGTATTAATTTTGGTACTTCCACAAATATCATTAACTGTAAGGAGCACATTGTCAAAAATAGAACAGGAAATCTAGCCACCCAACAGAAAATAAACCCATAAAGCGTGACCAAACACAGAAGATTTAAATAAAAAGTTATTGGCATGATTAGAAGCACGTTTTTTTGGGTGGGATGGGGTGCTGAAAGCAATTTAGAGAACGTGAAACATCTTGACTCTGGACTTACTTGCTCCCCGAGGAAATGGGCAGATACAGAGTTTAATGAGTAAGAACTAAGTTTGTAATCCCGTTGCATAGCCTGCATCATAAACAAAGAGTAAAGATAGAGGATAGAAAAAACAATTTAATAATATAGAGTAACAACTACCAGTCTAACTATTATGTATATCAGTAGATCATAACCTGCAGAAGATCAAATTGTACTCTTCCTTCTATTGCTACATCTTTACTTTCACGCACACCATATTGCCTGACATTTATACACATAGGTCATTAAGTTTTATGTTACAATGAGAGAGACTAAATTTTCTGGTCACTGCATTCATCTTTAAGATCTTTAGACAGAAAGGAATTGCAACAATATTAATTCAGCTGGCAGATCAAGAAATAATGTCCTAATTATAAGCAATGATTACTGCACACTGAAAAATGGAAGGGAATGTGAAGTACAATGTACCATATTGTCTCCAATTTTCTTCCATATGAATGAAAGGGATATCAACATCAAATAATTATCTTACTAAATGATGTGTATTGTGGAAACTCAAGAGATAACACACAATATCCAAGGCTACAAGCTCCTTATGGATCAAATATCAAACCAGATTGTCCTAACATGCAAATACAATGGCTATCTAAGCATGACAAGAAATGCGCTTCCACAAGAAAACATGCAGAGTTAAATGTCTTAGAATGACAAATGCCACAGACCATTGCAGGATAGTAATTTCTAAACGACCAAGTAGTATGTTCTCCTTTAAGATTGAGAAGGAACGTAGATTATAAAAAATCACATGCACAAATCAATGATAAATAATGCATCACATTTCACCATAATCAAATAAAATAGGAAAAGAACATGAAAAAAGCATGAGCTGCATATGTAAGTAAAGGGAGAAACAACATTTCATCAAAAAGTGAAAGCATAGCTAGGAAGTACAACTGTTTGACCATAAAGGGACTACAGTAATGCATTTGAATATTTTTCTTGAGGTGGAAAATGCATGGTGAATATTTAGATGGTTAAAATCTAATCTGGATGATAAATGAAAATTAATATGAAACAGAGGGACTATAGAAAGAACCTTGAAGAGAAGGTTGTGTCACGGATACGAACACGACTGTTTCTGATCCGTCCAAGTATTGGAAACTCTACTATTTTAAGAACTTCAGCTCTCTGCAAATGTATGAATCAAACCGTTGTTAGATACACAAATTGAAAAGTTGGCAAAAGAGTAAGAATGAGTGATATTTATGAAATCATGTACCTCAATAAGATAGGGCAAATCAAATTTGCAGATATTGTATCCAATTATAATATCAGGATCCACTTCACGTATGAAATCCTGTAAAGAATCATAATCAGCTTATTTTCAGTAAGTTCTTTGTATGTGATCAGAAATTGTAAACTCCAAACTCAGAAATACTTACCCTCCAAGCAAGTAAAATATCCCTCTCTGTGTCAAATGACATAACATCGACTCCAACAATGGGAGAACATGACTTAAGAGTCATAACATTCCGTACAAAAGGTTGTCCTTCTCCTTGAAGGGTGACCAAGTTAGCTATCTATTTCCATCCAGAGAAGCAAGTCAAGATACTGTGTACAGAGAGACTTTTGGAATTGAAACTAGATGATGTAAAG
Organism: Leersia perrieri; assembly: GCA_000325765.3. Classification (NCBI taxonomy): domain Eukaryota; kingdom Viridiplantae; phylum Streptophyta; class Magnoliopsida; order Poales; family Poaceae; genus Leersia; species Leersia perrieri. Next base: position 3,524,180 of record CM002478.1, read on the forward strand.
TATGAACTACATGTAGATAATGAAATCAACCTGAATAACAGGATCATGAGTTGGTTCTGGGAAGTGGCCTTTGCGACCAGCACATTCAATATCAAAACTTAATATGCGAAATGGGGCCATCTTAGAATGTTCTCCTTCAGCAGGATGGCTTACCAAATCTGAGTATCTGTTATTCGACTTAAGGATGCACACAATGAATAATATCATAGTTAGGTAATAAATTTCTTATCTACTGTATAAAGGGATACAGGCAATCCAACTCTAGTTGACAATAGGACATGATACGAGCTGCCTTCCTATACTTTCCGGCAGGAACTTCAATCCAATTTCCACCAACAATGTTGCAGTCAATCATGAAGCGAAGTGCAAAAAGAATGTTGCTTTCATATGTCAGGAAACTCTTTGAACCAAGGCCTTCAATTGCTATGCCCCTTTCCAGGATGCCTATAAGGTGCAAAGTGCAAACATATCTCAATTGTGAGCCTTGTAATAAGCCAGCGAATATGAGAAAGCAACTTGTAGCAGCCTCTTGGTAGATCATAAAAGATGGGCAGAGTAAAGATCATAATACCACACAATAATATATTGCTGTGGATTAAAATGATATTTAAGATAGCCATTGCATAAAAAGATTGTGACCTCAATATACAAGAATGAAAAGGAACCATGTCTCTTAAATCAACACTGACCACGACAGCTAGCAACCATTGTAGGCAAAGCGACCACTATCTTGAGGAAAGGCTGAGATTGCTGTGGTTGGTAATGCATAATTGTCTGCTTCTGAACAAGTTCGATTCTCTTCACAAACCTTGGCACATTGCTGCTCCTATTTGAATCCTTCATCCTCCCCTGTAGTACAGTATGAAGAAACTGTTAGTATAATCCTTGTTCCTTTCCTTAGGCAGCAAGGTAGGCTGCAGCTGTCATTTCTAGTTTGACAGCTGTGATAGTAGTCAATTTTGTTTTGTACTGTGCTAAGTCGGTTACTGTAGCAACCGACCTTAAAGTCCTATATAAGGACATGTAGTATGTGTAAGAGAAGGGGCTTGTGCAAACATATGAAAATGTAGCTCCTTGCTCTACCATGTGCTCTCTTGCTCTCTATGTCCTTGCCTTGAGTGTGAGCTGTGTTTCCCTCGCCGGAGTTTCTGTTTCCGTGAGTGTGAGAGCTAGCTAGAAGCTGGGCCAACAATTGGTATCAGAGCTCTAGGTTAAGGTGAGGCATAGAGAGAGCGAGCTTGGTGAGGAGATGGAGGACAACCGCGTCATGAAGAAAGTTCTGCGCGTGGTCCCCAAGAGGCTGAAACAAGTCGCGATGGCGATTGAGATGCTCGCCGACGTCGACGAGGAGCCGGCGCTACTGTGAAGATTGAGTTCACCATGTCGTGTTTAGGGGGAGATGTATTGTTAGGGCTAAACATGCCATAGAGAGTGTCCCGTGGCCGTGCCGTGCGTGTGCATCGCGCCGTGTGCGTGTTGGTGTGTTCCTGGCATGTGAGTTTGTGGGTTGCGCCGTGTGTGTTGCGGCCGCAACGCGTCGTAGTGTCCAGCTCGTTCGGGGTTTGTTCGAGCTCGGGTCTAGTAGAGGTTGGCAAGGTCGTTGCCGTCCAGGTCTAGATGCAGGTTGTACGCAAGTGCGTTGCGTGCTGGCTGCATACGTTGATCGTGTCTTAGTTTGGATAGAGTTCAGGGCTATAGGATGTAGTGGTGTGCGTGGTTGCCGGTTCGTGCGGAGGAGCCGTGATGCCCGGAAGGAGCAAGAGGCTCTCGGATGTTGCGAGCAGGTCGTGCGGATCATGGCACGAAAAGGCCGGATGTGGACATTAGCTCCCGGCAGTCCGTGGCCTATTTGTAGCCCCTATGGTCCTTTGCCCTTTTACTAAGTCCAGTTAATAGTGCCAAGATACAGGAGCAAGTTTGGCTCTGTGGCGTTCGTCGCTGGTAGGAAGAGCATTTCAGGAGCTTGTTATAAGGCTTGGAGTGGTCAAGACATGTTCAGAGAAAAAGGACAAGGATTAGGGGGAGATTGTTAGTATAATCCTTGTTCCTTTCCTTAGGCAGCAAGGTAGGCTGCAGCTGTCATTTCCAGTTTGACAGCTGTGATAGTAGTCAATTTTGTTTTGTACTGTGCTAAGTCGGTTACTGTAGCAACCGACCTTAAAGTCCTATATAAGGACATGTAGTATGTGTAAGAGAAGGGGCTTGTGCAAACATATGAAAATGTAGCTCCTTGCTCTACCATGTGCTCTCTTGCTCTCTATGTCCTTGCCTTGAGTGTGAGCTGTGTTTCCCTCGCCGGAGTTTCTGTTTCCGTGAGTGTGAGAGCTAGCTAGAAGCTGGGCCAACAGAAACATGTAAAGAAAATTCATACTGCCAAGATACCCCGTTCATGAAAAAGTTTCGATTTAAGATACAGTAGGGCATAGAAACCTCTAGTGTTTGGTGGAAGCGTGAGATATCATCAGGTCCCATCCCCATTGGACAGCTGATATAAAAATATGGCTCAAATCCATGCACTTGACAGCATACACTGTGACCTAAAAAATGTTAACATGACAACAAAATATATCAGTATAAACCATATGATAAAAAGAGGAACGCGAGACAAGGTTTAAACATAGAAATGCATAACCTTCTCTAGTGACACCAAAGATCCTGAGTATGGCTGCAGGACCAGATGAGTTTGGAAGCAATTCTTTGTGGCTCTCACCAATGACATAATCTATATCTAGCTGCTGAAAAGCTAGAAATTCAAGAAAAGGATAAGAGTGTCATGAATAAGGTAAAGCATGATACTCAACATAGATCTTTATTCCAGAATTCCAGTAAGGCCTAAGAAAATCACTTAGAACACTATCAACGTTATGCCAAATAATCTTTACAGCACAAGATCAGCGCTTGGTTATTGTGCAATCTTTATACATCCCGCGTAACTACTCATTATAGACCTATCATGACATTTCAACTCAAAAGGCCCAAACTAAGTTGTCTCTGCAAACGCAATTAATTATATTAGACTTACACATTGGTATGTCAATAAAACATTGTTGATTCTTAGATAAAACGCCGCAAAGTACAAGTATAAACAAAATGAATGGAGCAGAATATCCCTCTTGGAATGAAGAAATTCTACCAGTTTCAAAACCACCAGTATCTCCATTGAATACAACCTCAGAATCATGATGAACAGAATAGGTAATTTTATCAAATTAAGGCCTACAATAGGTTTCCCTCATACATGAGTTCAGCATAAAACCTATACAGCAAGCATACAGTCAGTTCACAAGCAATACATAGAACTTCATCAATCAAATCCGGACCAACTAAGCTCACCAACACCACAAAAGTCCATCATTCTGCCATTTTGGCCCATAATTAGAGGAAATAACAATGCTCTAAAACTCTGAAACACTCGATCTAAAAAAACTTCCCCTACCCTGCATATAATGGATGTAATAATCAAATTAGCCCTGGATCTCTCTCCATCAATTCAATCAACGCAGCATTGTGAACAGCACAAAAGTTCTATCCAGTAAAACCATAGAACTGACTCGGTAACCCAATCAAACCAAATGTACACAGCGGAGCAATCCAAGCACGCATCGTAGTGGGGAAGGGAACGAGGACCGTACCAACACTGCGGGAGCATCCGGATGCGAGGTCGGCGGGGAGCGCGGGGCGCTTCCACCGCGAGAGGCGGGAGGCGAGGGCCTCGTCCCGGTCGAGCAGCAGCAGCGCCGCCTCGTCCTCCGCCAGGATGGCCTCGTCGAGGAAGACATCCTCGTCCATCATCTCCTCCTCCGCCGCCACGGGCGCCGCCGCCGCCGCGGCGGCGGCGGGGGGAGGCGGCTGCGGGGTGCCACCGGGGTGGGGCCGCTTCGCCGCCGCCCCGGCCGGCGCAGATGGCGGCGCCCCTCGCCGCTTGCCGCCGCGTCCGCCTGAGTTCATCGTCGGAGTCGGGGAAGGGGGGAGAGGATGGGGAACGCGGGAAGAGCGGGGGCGGAATTTGGGGTTCCCGCCATTGCTGCGCGATGTAGGGTTTATAGGAGAGAGGAAAGAGGAATACGCCAACGCTATACGGATTACGTAAAATTGATGGATGTGACATGTGAGCAACAGTTTGTTTAGGCCCAGTCGAACATGAGGCCCAAGCTGGAGCCTACAACAGTGTTAATCTTTAAAGATATTCCTTGGTCCTTGATACGTCTTCGAAATAAATCACTTCTATGTCTATCTATACCTATTATAAAAACTACTTTTTTATAATAGGTATAAGTAGTAGAGTGTTCATGCGTTGTAATGGCAAAATTAACTATTTTTCACTCTCAAAAACTATTTGTCACTCTCGAAATGCCAATTCCTAAATGCCACTATCAAATTTTCATGTTCAAATAACACTCGGTCTCACTTGTCACATATCATTTTTTCCTGCCCTTTTTAGGATGACATTTTAGATGCTGACAAGTGAGAGTGGCATTTGAGCACGTTCAGTAGAAAACCACATGACATAATAATAAAACTCCTAACGATGATATCCTTAGGTCACTGCTATCCTGTACATGTAAATTAATTAGAAACAATGATGTATTCTTGTTAATTGGTCAACAGTACTGTTGAATTTTCCTTTAAAAATTCTTTGATGGCGTCCATGGTAAGTTTTACAGAGTTATCATCATTTGCATGGATATATGACAGTGTGAGTACCCTGAATATATAATTACAATGTGAAGAAGCTAGTTGAGTACCCATGCTTTGCTATGGGAAAGATGTTAAATGCAACAAGAAACCTTATTATAGCACAAACTGCGCTCGAAGTTAAATCAGAATTTCAAGCACAGTACTTTCATGTTGACATTCTATACAATTAGAGAAGAGTACAACACACACGCCTTCCCAATTATAATACCAAGTAATTGGCTCATCAAAGCACTAAGTTTAATGGCATAGAGAACATAAACCATTTCTTTCTATGTGAGTTTTTATTCCAAGTGTTTACCATTCGAAGAATTTCATGCCCTACTATAAATGTCAAATCATTGACTCAATCTAGACAAAGAAAAAATGGCAGACACGTAGGCATCCCCTGCTACTACCTCTGTTCCATAATATAAGACGCACACGCTTTTTTAAGATTCAACTCTTCTAGTATTTGACCAATAATTAGTATATTGTTATTTAAACTTTATTTGATAAAAATAACATCATTGAAATGACATTTAAATCTACTTTCATATGACTATAATTTTATAATAAAAAAGTATTACAATATATGAGATATTAAATATTAAAATTAGTTTTGAAGACTGTGCCAAGTTTAACTGTGTCTTATATTATGGAACGGAGGGAGTACCATCTATGCAATACACGTTGATGAAATCTTAAATGTGAACTCCAATGATTAGTATAGTTTTGCACATAATCAAAAAAAGTAAAATTTTGAATATGGCTAGTAAATTTCAATAGCACAAATAAACCAAATGCTCTTCCCTGGATATATCTTATAACCACTAGAACAGCAAAGCACCGTCCAGTGAAAGAAGGAAAAAACGATTACTTAAAGTATCTTTTACATACAGTTATACTACCACAAAATGACACTAATTTCTCCCCAAGACTCTTCTCTGTCGGTTTGGCGGCAAAGGATCACGGAAACCACACCTAAAAATGCAAGAACCTTGGCCAAAACCTTATTAACTTCTTGGTGGAATATCTGAGTAGAGAGAAACAGACGAATCTTACCAAAGTCACTCGAACTGAAGGTCAGGTTGCAATTCAAATCAAGGAAGATATTGGCCTTTGCTTTCAAACCACCATAAATGCCCTTTTGTAATTCTTGCTTTTTCCAAGTATGGTAGAGTTGTTGTCTTCTTACCTTTCTTTTCAGTTTCCCCTGTAATCGAACTGAACTACTCTTTTCTCCTTAATATACCTGACAAATCTCCTGTCACCATTGTTTAAAAAAAGATTTATAGTGTACTGTTACTTTCATTCACATCCAATAATTAGTCCATACAGGACACTATGCACAAAGCAAACACAAAGACCAGAAAAGATAAAAGTTAAAAATACATACATGTAATGATATATCCATTCCAAAACTTCCGAAGTGACGTTTAATCCTGTTAAAAAAACATAATGCTAGATATAGAAAATATAATTACAAAAGAGAATGGAACTATTGCATACTTTGAATGTTAAAGTAGCAGCACGCATTGGTCTGTTGCAATTTTTTGTAGCAGCCTGCATATATGGATTTCTCTGTAAAGGAATACTGGTAAACACATCTTACTATGTCAAACATTTTTAATTTGATATACAACGATCGATGAAAGAACAAAGTGGTTAAAGTGCATTCTCAATCTGAAAAATGAAGATAAATTTGCTGAGAGTTAGCGATCATTCAAGCTGTAAGTACAAAATCATGAAAAATC
>CM002478.1:3534842-3550510 GCA_000325765.3 Leersia perrieri
CCGCCTCCGCCCGCCGCCATCGCCGCGGCGCCCGTGGCGGAGGAGATGATGGACAAGGACGTCTTCCTCGACGAAGCCATCCTGGCGGAGGAAGAGGCGGCGCTGCTGCTGCTCGACCGGGACGAGGCCCTCGCCTCCCGCCTCTCGCGGTGGAAACGCCCCGCGCTCCCCGTCGACCACGCATCCGGCTGCTCCCGCCGTGTTGGTACGGTCCTCATTCCCTTCGCCTACGATACTATGCGTGATTCGATTGCCCCGTCGTGTACAGTTGGGTTGGTTGGACTACCGAGGGAGGCGTAATTGGGATGGATCCATGGTTGTTGGTGGCATACTGGCATTGTAGCAGACTAGAAGTTCCATGTTCAACTGTCCATTGGATAGAGTTTCCGTGTTATTCACAATGCTGCGTTGATTGAATTGATGTGGAGAGAGATCCAGGGCTAATTTGATTATTACAGCCAATTATATGCAAACGAGGAGAATTTCTAGATCAAGTGTTATGAGTTTTAGACCATTATTATTTCCTTTAATTTTGGGCCAAAATGGCAAATGGACTTTTGTGGTGTTGATGAGCTCAATTGGCCTGATTGGCGAAGTTATTTTTTGAAATGGTTATTTGTCTCTTATGCATCAATTTGGAACAGGAGGACAGTTCGACAGTTCTATGTAATGCATGTGAACTGTGACAGTGTACTTAAAATATTGGTTTTATGCTGACTTCCTGCATGGAGGGTAACCAAATGGAGGCCCTATTTTGATAAAATTCTTTATTCTGTTCGTCATGATTCTGAGGTGGTATTCAATGGAGATCCTGGTGGTTTTGGAACTGGTAGAATTTCTGCATTCCAAGAGGAATATTATGTTCCCTTCATTTCGTTTGTACTTGTACTTTGCGTGTTTTATCTCAGAATCAACAATATTTATTGACAAACTGATGTGTAAGTCTAATATAATTGATTGTGCTTGCAGACACTACTTAGTTTGAGCTTTTTGAGTTGAAATGTCATCTCCTGTGCAACCGATAGGTCTATAATGTCAGTAGTTACAAATTACAACATGGTTCCTTTTCATTCTTGTATATTGAGGTCACAATCTTTTTATGCAATGGCTATCTTAAATATCATTTTAATCCGCAACAATATATTATTGTGTGATATTATGATCTTTGTGCCCATCTTTTATGATCTACCGAGAGGCTGCTAAAAGTTGCTTTCTCATTATTATCTGGCTTTTCACAAGGTCCACAATTGATATATGTTTGCACTCTGTACCAGGCATCCTGGAAAGGGGCATAGCAATTGAAGTCCTTGGTTCAAAGAGTTTCCTGACATATGAAAGCAACATTCTATTTGCACTTCGCTTCATGATTGACTTCATCATTGTTGGTGGAAATTGGATTGAGGTCCCCGCCGGAAAGTATAGGAAGGCAGCTCGTATCATGTCCTATCGTCAACTAGAGTTGGATTGCCTGTATCCCTTTATACAATACATCAGAAATGTATTACTAGTACTTATCTATGATATTATTCATTATGTGCATTCTTAAGTCAAATAACAGATACTCAGATTTGGTAAGCCATCCTGCTGAAGGAGAACATTCTAAGATGGCCCCATTTCGCATATTAAGTTTTGACATTGAATGTGCTGGTTGCAAAGGCCACTTCCCAGAACCAACTCATGATCCTGTTATTCAGGTTGATTTCATTATTTACATATAGTTCTTACTTTATATCATCTAGTTTCAATCCAAATGTCTCTAATGTACACAGTATCTTGATTTGCTCCTCTGGATGAATTTAGATAGCTAATTTGGTAACCCTTCAAGGAGAAGGACAACCTTTTGTACGGAATTTTATGACTCTCAAGTCATGTTCTCCCATTGTTGGAGTCGATGTTATGTCATTTGTCACAGAGAGAGATATTTCACTTGCTTGGAGGGTAAGTAATGCTGAGTTTGGAGTTTACAATTTCTGATCACATACAAAGAACTTACTGAAAATATTCTGATTCTGATTCTTTACAGGATTTCATACGTGAAGTGGATCCTGATATTATAATTGGATACAATATCTGCAAATTTGATTTGCCCTATCTTATTGAGGTACATGATTTCGTAAATATCACACGTTTTTACTCTTTTGCCAACATTTCAATTTGTGTATCTAACAACAGTTTGATTCTTCCATTTGCAGAGAGCTGAAGTTCTTAAAATAGCAGTGCTTCCAATACTTGGACGAATTAGAAACAGCCACGTTCATGTCCGTGACACAACCTTCGCGTCAAGGTTCTTCTTATAGTCCATCTAGTCCATATTAATTTTCATTTATCGTCCAGATTATATTTCAGCCATCTAAATATTCACCATGCATTTTCCACCTCAAGAATAATATTCAAATGCATTACAGTAGTCCCTTTATGGCCAAACAGTTTTACTTCATAGCTATGCTTGCTACTTTTTGCTGAGATGTTGTTTCTCCCTTTATTTGTGCAGCTCATGCTTTTTTCGTGTTCTTTTCCTATTTTGTTGGGTATGGTGAAAGTGATGCATTATTTATTACTCCCTCCATCCCAAATTATATGGCGTAATTTGACTTGTTACGACAAGAGTTTGACTAATAATTTATCTTAAAAAATATTTTTATGACAGAAACTTGATGTTGTTAGATTCATATTCAAAAGTGTTTTCTTATGATTATGTTTTTTCATTGCAATAATGATATCTAATAGAGAAATTATGGGTCAAACCCTTGTACTAACAAAAGTACAAAACAAAATAGGCCTTATAATTTGGGACGGATGGAATATTGATTTGTGCATGCAATTTTTTTATAATCTTATTCAGCTGATAACAGTGTTCTTTCTCAGTCTTCAAGGAGAGCATACTACTTGGTCGTTTAGAAATTACTATCCTGCAATGATTTGTCGTGTTTGTCATTGTAAGACATCTCACTGCGCACGTTTCCTTGTGGAAGTGTATTTCTTGTCATGCTTAGATAGCCACTGTATTTGCATGTTAAGACAATCTGATTTGATATTTGATCCATAAGGAGCTTGGAGCCTTGGATATTGTGTGTTATCTCTTGAGTTTCCACAATACAGTAAGATAATTATTTGATGTTCATATCACTTTCATTCTTAAGGATGCAAATTGGAGATAATTTGGTACATTGTACTTCACATTCCCTTCCATTTTTCAGTCTGCGTTAATCATTTGCTTATAATTACGATGGGTGAGTTTGGTTTGAGGCCTAAATTAAGTTTGCCAATATTTGGTAAGTTCAATAGTAGTTCTATATGTTTGGGTTGAAGCCAAATTTTGGCAAGCATACAAAACATAGGCCATTTCAATAGTAAAATTAGGATAGTTTGGCTTCAATCCAAACACACGTTGGCCTTACCCAAATTTGGCTTGCCAAAACATGCCAAATTTTGGCATGCCAAAATTTGGTAAGGCCAACATTGGCCACGAACCAAACTGGCCCGACACTATTTCCTGATCTGCCAGCTGAATTGATATTGTTGCAATATCTATCTGTCTAAAGATCTTAAAGATGAATGCAATGACCAGAAAATTTAGTTTCCCTTCTTGTAACATAAAACTTAACGACATATTTGTATACATGTCAGGCAATATGGTGTGCGTGATAGTAAGGATGTAGCAGTAGAAGGAAGAGTACAATTTGATCTTCTGCAGGTTATGATCTACTGATTTACATAACAGTTAGACTGGTAGTTATAATACATTATTAAATTGTTTCTTCTATCCTCTATCTTTACTATGTTTATGACACATGCTACACAACAGGATTACAAGCTTAGTTCTTACTCATTAAACTCTGTATCTGCACATTTCCTCGGGGAGCAAGTAAGTCCAGAGTCAAGGCTTTTCAAGTTCTCTAAGTTGCTTTCAGCACCCCATGACACCAAAAAAGTGTTTAGAATCATGCCAATAGCTTTTTATTGAAATCTTCTGTGTTTGGTCACACGTTATGGGTTTATTTTCTGTTGCAAAGCTATTAATCTAATGGGTGGCTAAATTTTCTGTTCTACTACCTCCGTTTCATAATGTAAGACGTTTTGACTTTTTCTTTGCAAAATTTGACCATTCGTCTTATTCAAAAAATTATGAAAGAATCATTTATTTTGTTTGTGACTTACTTTATCATCAAAAGTACTTAAGAATAACTTTTCACTTTTTATATTTACAACAAATTTTTGAATAATACTAATGGTCAAACGTTTGTAAGCAAAAAGTCAAAACATCTTACAATATGGAACGGAGGTAATATTGTTTTTAACGATGTGCTCCTTCCAGTTAATGATATTTGAGGAAGTACCAAAAATAATATTCCAAACATCAAATGTTAAATATTCTTCTTTTTAATGTTTCTAATATTAGACTTCTTTTGGGCAGAAAGAGGATGTTCATCACTCAATTATATCTGATTTTCAAAATGGGAGTTCAGAGACACGAAGGCGACTTGCAGTTTACTGCTTGAAGGTCAGCTAAAAATTCCCTTTAGCTACCTGCTAAGTTTCTACGAAGTATGTATTTTATTTTCCATATAACTATGTTGCTTTTCATAACAAATAAGCAGTACAATAAGATTGGGAGTGATGCTTCAACATATGGAAACAGTTGTGTTCTGATTTGCTTTTTACAAGTATGTGCTAGACTGCTAGTGATTTACTCCCTTCGTCCTAAAATATAGCAACCTAGGAGGGGATTTGACCCTTCCTAGGACAATGTATGTGGACCTAGGAGGGGGATGCTATATTTTAGGACGGAGAGAGTAGATATTAGCTAGCATGACACTATTGCTAAAAGTCTTGATATTCAAATAATTATTTGTTTCCTTATTGATTTTGATGTGCCGGTTGGTTAATAGCCAATAGAAGCCTAGACTCTGACTTGCTTTAAGGTGTTTTAAGAATGGAGATCAGCTTTAACTTTTACAATTGCTATTAACACAGGATGCCTATCTTCCACAACGACTGCTAGATAAGCTGATGTATATCTACAACTATGTCGAGATGGCAAGGGTCATCGGAGTTCCCATTTCATTTCTTCTCTCAAGGGGACAGAGCATTAAGGTAATGATAACACCAAATCCTGCTAATGAAAATATTGCACTACATTCTAATAAGAAGTACAATCCTTCCTCAGGTCCTCTTGCAGTTACTCAGGAAAGCAAAACAGAAAAACCTTATCATTCCAAATATAAAGGGTCAAGGTTCTGGGCAAGATAGCTTTGAAGGTGCAACTGTAAGTGGGATATGATTTTCATGTTTCTAGTTCATCATTGCTTGTTTCCTTTCATGATATGATGCAGTTATTACATTTATTATGAATCAACAAGTCATCAGAAAGTATCTCTGTACCAGCTCACTTTTCACCTGGGTAGCATGGAAGTTTCCATCACTTCCTTTTTCTTTGTCATGTTTCTAATGGTTGTGAAATGAACATTCTAGCTACATTTCCTTCTGATATCCAGTTCCTTATTTTATATCGATTTGTCTTCGATTTTTAGGTTCTGGAGGCAAGGGCTGGATATTATGAGGAACCCATTGCGACTTTGGATTTTGCTTCGTTGTATCCATCAATCATGATGGCATATAATCTATGCTACTGTACTTTGGTAGAAATACTAAACTTCTGGTTCTAATACCTACTACTACATACAGCAGAAACCTTTATTCTTTGAAATTAATGGGTATTGACAAAGTTCGTTTTACTGTTTGAAGGTCCCCCTTGAGGATGCCTGCAAACTTAACATGCCACCAGAAAGCCTCAACAAAACTCCATCTGGTGAAACATTTGTGAAACCAGAGGTGCGGAAGGTAATTTCTTCCTGACATGGTAGAAAGTATTTATTATAACAGAACTTGTGTTTCCTAAACAAGATGATATCTCAAATATCAGGGTATACTTCCTGAAATCCTTGAAGAACTGTTGGCTGCTCGGAAAAGGGCTAAAGCAGATTTGAAGGTATATTTCTGTGTATCTCCCCTGCTGTTATTTGGTGTTTCTACTGTTGAGGACGCAATGAAGCTAGGAAGAGAAGCTGCATACTATATTAGTGGAACATTTATTAAGGTGACTAATACACTACTATGGAACCTGCTATTTTACAGTAATACCTCCATTCCAAAATTTTCTGAAATGGTCTTTGTTGTAATACACCTTAACTGAATTTTGTTGTGACAAAGTACAATAGCATAAATTGCACTTCCTGTTCTAATTTTGCATCTGCAGTTTTTTCAATTTTGTTACTTTGAAATACTTCCCATATTTATTTTGATATCTGCCCTGCAGCCCATAAAGATGGAGTTTGAGAAGGTCTACTTCTCATATCTACTGATTAGCAAGGAAAGATATGCTGGTTTACACTGGACAAATCCTGAGAAACTTGACAAAATGGATACAAAAGGTTATTTTTTGTCTTGCCTGAGATACCATCTTACCTTCTTGCTTTAACATGCTTCTACCTTTGCTTATAGGTATTGAAACAGTGAGAAGGGACAACTGTTTATTGGTAAAGAACCTGCTTACTGAATGCCTTCATAAAATACTAGTGAACAGAGATGTTCCTGTTGCAGTTCAATATATCAAGAACACCATATCTGATCTACTAATGAACCGTGTAGACTTATCTCTTTTGGTTATAACAAAGGTGAATCCGTGCACTGCCTATTATGATTGGAATCCTCGGTGTGTGTGGTTTGTTTTGTAAATCCTTAGTTGCTATACAGGGTTTGACTAAAATGGGAGAGGATTATGCTGTCAAAGCTGGCCATGTGGAGCTTGCTGAGAGAATGCCAAAGGTATGAGCCATTGCTTCTTCTTTTTTTTTTTAATTATGCTGATCAAGAATTGAAGACAGTAGATGCTTAATGATGTTGCATTGTGTATTGTATTTATTTAGGTTATGATTAATTTACACATTCCACAATAAGATAAACATTCTATGTTTTCAAAAAATCCCTTTCACATTTTTTTATCCTTAGTGCGCTATCAGATATTCATGATGCCTGGTTACCTTAATATCTACACTCCTTCAAAAACTTCAATGATGGTGGTCAGTGGTGAATCTGTCACCACCCGCCACCAGTGCCATGTGGGTCCTGATGGCAATGCACCTATATGAGTGCACTCCATTCATCCAAGACAAGCTCCCCCATCCATGTGAACAGGAGAGAAGATTGGGATAGGGTCTGCAAGCTGCAGCTCTTTAATGTGGTCTGCAAGCTGCAGCTCTTTAATGTTGTACTTGCTTCGCTCTTTTCACCGTGATTGAAGTAATACTAGCAATGAGTATTTTACTACTCCCTCCGTCCTCGAATGTTCGTCGCCATTGACTTTTTGACACAAGTTTGACCATTCGTCTTATTCAAAAAATTTACGTAATTATTAATTTTTTTCCTATATTTGATTCATTGTTAAATATAGTTTTATGCATACATATATTTTTACATATTTTACAAAAGTTTTTGAATAAGACGAAGAGTCAAACTTGTGTCAAAAAGTCAACAGCGATAAACATTTGAGGACGGAGGGAGTATTTTATTATCACTTTGAGAAAGCATTTTATTAACTCTGATTGGAGTATATTCAAGTGTGTCATATTGATTGAACGAAAATCCTAAGCATACCCTTTTTCTTTTGGTTTTGAAGATTACTAATCTGGTTTGAACCAAGCAGAATGTTTTTTTTTTCCGACAAAGAGGTCTCAAACTTTCTCTACTTTGGATAATCCATTGCAATACGCAGGTAGTTACTAGTAATAAAAATTTTACTTGGAAGGGCTGTATAGTTACAAGAATATCTTACATCATTCTGGTGCAAAACTTGTCACTAGCTATATGCTAGTTGTTTCAATTTAAAGTGACTCATTTTGCTCTGACAGGCTGAGATATGGAAACATCACTGTACCTCTTTGTGTGCGCAGGCACGTGCGCACAATTTGTACAAATGTTATGAATGCTTCCATATCATTGTATTGTATCCATATGAATTTCATGACCTTTTGTTCACCTTGAAGTGCAAAATTATTTTGAACTATCGCTGTATCATCCTGGCAAGGCAATGTGGAGTACTGAAGATGAATGTGTACAGTTCCTGCTAATGTTAAGTGCACTTTCAAAATTCTGCTTTTTTTGTATGTATATATTCTCAAGGTTCTTCAAAAGTGAGATCAATGTTGAGCTTTCTACTTTTTTTTTTTTACCGAGCACAGTAGGGGAGACCCCCACGGTATAAGCTTGGGGAGTTGAACCCAGGACCTAGTGGTGCTACTTGAGCATTGTAACCGCTAGGCTACAACCCCTTTTCACTTATTTTATGGCGTCTTTTTAATTTGATCTGGGCACAGTTGTCAAGTAAACAAAATAGGGTCCTCTAATACCTTTTTCTTTCTTTAACTAGTATAAAGTGATTTACGAGTGGGTTTTCTCTCCCTTTTCTTGCCCTTTTTATTTGGTGGAAGAGCGTCTATTCTACTCGATTAGTATATGGTACTATTCCTGTTGTTGCATTGTACCAGCTGCATAGCATCCTGCACATGGTTGTCAGAATCCTTGCCTGTCCTGATTGTTTACTGCACTTATGTACTCCCTCCGTCTCAAACTAGATGTTGTTTTGACTTTTTGCTTGCAATGTTTGGCCATTTATTCAAAAAAGTTAACGCAAATATAAAAACGTACAAGTCATTTTTAAAATACTTTTGATAATAAAGCAAGTCACAAACAAAATAAATAATAATTCTATAATTTACTTGGATAAGACGAATGATCAAGCATTACAAACAAAGTCTCAAAACGACAAGTATTTTGGACAGTGGTAGTATTCTTTTCGTGATGAAACTATGTACATCCTGTGCTGTCTTTCAACAGGATATGTGCATAATGCAAGTACAAAAATTCTTGAGAAAGGGCACGTTCAGTTTGATACACCAAATGTGCAATAAACTTTATTCAAATATTTGTACTGTCTGTTGCATGGGTATTCTCTGATAGTTTGATCACATTTGGAAGCCCAGTGTAGACTTCAATTATTTAGTGACATCACACAGAAAATGTAGCTGTTTGTGCAGTAAATTTGATTTATTTATGCTTTTGAGGCAATGGCATTGATTTTTGCCAAAAGAGCTATGCTTATGTTTCTTGTACATAATCCACAGGCAAGATGGAAGAGAGAATGGACTGATCCACACCATTTGTTGAGGCGAAAGCTAATTGTACTCCCAGAAGATGCAGATGGTTTTTTCTATTCAATTGACCTGGCAACAATGGTACTGGAGAAGTCATGCTTTCTGCATACTCAGGCTGATAAGCTTAGAAGGAAGTATGGGAACCGCTGCAGGGCTGTTAAGCAATCATCTATTACCTCAGAAACAAAGGTATGGCGAAAACCAATTTTAGTGTTACTTGTGAATTTTTAATGTGCATTACATCTTAGATATAGGCAATGTAGCCTAACCTTTTTTATGAACCTGTTCTTCTCAAACACAAACTTTAATAGATGTTGTTCCTTACAGGTTAAGCAAAAGGCACATCAACAAATTCGGAGATTGTCAGACGAGTGGCCTCCTGATGTTGACAGTGATCATTTATTTTCTACCAATCAGTTCTATGAGTTGTGGTTCAAATCCCATGGTTCTGTCCTTATTGATGACAAGGTAGGAGCTAAGGAATTATGCAAGCTATTAGCAATATTACAGCCCTGCTTCTGAAATACTGTATATGATTTTTTGGCTGAAAATTGACATTATTGATCTATTTGAACCCCACATATTTTTGTTGTTTTCTCCCTCCAACAAGAAGCAGCGTGAGCATTGACTAAAACCTGAACAGAGTATAAATTCTGTGGAAACAAAACCGGTTTAAATTCATATGTTCTTTTATCATATTATAGGAATGTATTTTGGTTTAATCTTGGGGTTTTTGCTATTTCATATAAATATAGAAGAATAAACTGTGTTGCGGGTGCAGTCTCTTGATGAGTAGGTGTGAGCAATCCATAGCCGATGAGTGTGTTTTTTGGCTAAGAAAGTGACATGCAGGATTACTCATGACACATTGACACATGCATGACCCGCCAATGCGGAGATTTGCAATCCCAAACCCTGAGTCACTGCAGCAGCCTGACATGACCCTCCAGAATGCTCAATTTAAGTTATTGCACCGAGCCAACAAAATTATTGTATACTACTGCTTAGCATGCAAGTACTAAATCACACTTACTCAGCAAGCCTATGTACTTAATAGAGAATACCTCATTCTGTATCAACTTCTTTTTTGAAATTTTATGTACACTTCTAGATCTGATATATGTGAGGTTAAACTCAATTTGGTTTTAACAAAATATTTGCCCATTTGTAAAACCTAGTGAAATAACAATGTTATGAAAGTATTTTTCAAGACAAATCTACACATGCCATTTTCATATCTATAATCATTATTAATAGGAATTATACACAAACTTTAAAATATTGACTGCATAAAACCCAAAATGTTACTAATATTTTTTCACTGGAGAGAGCAGTTTCTTGGATGTAACTTATCACTTATGACATGGTGATATTATATTATTATCTAGTGGTAAAACATCAAATTGGTTTGCTTGGTTTGCTTTGAACTCAATCCTATCACTAGTCTTTCATTCTTATTCAAAAGCAAAGGCAGCCTTGCACATAATTGTAATCCTTAGTACTAAGTACTAACCTTGTTTCTTGTATTTTGTTGGTACTAATTGATGTGTATGTTATGCAGGTCGTCACTGATGTGATATCGTTCTATTCCTTTGGATTATCAGCTTTTTCTTCCTGTGAAGATAAAGAAAAGACCCAAGTAATTTTCCGTGTAACACTCCCTCCCACAATATGTTTTATTGGCCTTACCATATATTGAAGTGCAGAAAAAGAATGTTATTGTTACCTATGACTATTATTCAAAATTGTATTGTTTGCTGAATGTTTTATATGCTCAGGTCTTTGTCAAACATCTGCACGGAACTTTATCTGTTCAAATTGATTTGAGAAAAGATGTAGATGCCTTAAGACGAGAGGTTGAGAAAAGATTGAATCTATCTGGACACTATTACACCTATGGCCTAAATGTGTTAGAAGGACACACTTTATTGTCATACGGCATCACACGAGATGCACAAATTCATATGCACTTTAGGCTGCGAGGTGGTGTGAGGTGAGAATTTTGAACCTTGTCATTTTGCAGTGCTCTCACAATAAGGAAATGCTATAATGTTAGTTAATCTTTTTACAGGTCCCAGACACTGAATGACTTTTTTGTACAGCATGGGGATGATTTGTTGCAAGTAGTCCGTTTGCCTGATGGAACTTCCTCAGTTGAACTAACCATAATCGGGTACAGAATTCTGTCTAGTTGGATATGCTGCTTTACCCATTGCTTTGTGTCTGGAAAAAGCTGGGGTGGGAATTTCGATTTAGGGAGTTTTATTGTTGTTGGCGGTAGGGTTAAGATCTTGAAGGAGCCAAAAAGAGATCTGAACAAGAATACAATGCATAGTGATTGTACCGAATTGACTGGCATGATCAGAGTATTCTTTGTTTTAAACAATGAGTATCCTCCTTGCCACACCTGCTGAGTAAACTTGATAATCTGAACGGGGACATCCTTTTACCTGAGGAACAGTTAGCCATTGAGAAACATGTTGCTTTGATTCTTTCATTGAATCGAGTAAGCCTGTTATATCTGATCAGAAGGAAGTATGAAAGCTGGCTTCCCGGTGAAAGAACATGTTTCAAAATTGTTCTGGACCAATGCGCATTGCCTCACCAGTGGCTAGGCATTGTCAAAAAAGTACCTTTGTTTAGGGACATCATATTGTGGTCAGATACCAAGAACATAACATATGATAGCTCGGGCCGTGGCGCATTCCTCTTCATCAGGAACTACGGAACTCACGCTCCAGAGTACTCATTGGTAACCACCGCAGCTAATTGTCTGTCTCATTGTTTGCCCTTGAACTGTAACTAAAAAAATAAGCTTCATTTGCAGGTTTTGCTGCGCGTCAGCAACAATCAGTGGATTCAATATCAATGGTTCAGTTGTGACAGTGGGGTAGAGCTCATGATTCCCAAGCATCTGAACGATTTTGTTGCTGATATGATCGACAAGTTAATCATGGGAAAATTCGATATTCTACCAGAGTATGCATATTGAAAACTGTTTTATACTGTATTTGTTTATTTTGTGGGATTGTAAAACTTATCTTTTGTTTGTAGGCTAATAGCCTGCAGTGCTATTGACTTTCCTGTTGACCAATCAATTGGAACCCAGGTATCCTGGAGTTAGATGCTTTATTTACAACAGTTTGGATCTTTTAACCTGTTTTTGCAATAAGTGAACATGTTGTTTTATATGCTGGTAATAAATTTAAGTTCTTTTTCCTACAGGATTCCATGAAAAGAAGACGATCAGAAGATGATTTATCTGCAAGGGCTACCAAGAGGAGGAGACACTCGTTCTGATGACGTCAAGCAGAAGAGTACGACGAAAAAAAGAAGACACTCAGTCTGATGAGTAGTCGTCAAGTTGTACCAATAGAAATAACTAATGTAGATCTTCGGTGTACCTTTTATTTTCTGTGTAGATTCGTGGAGTCTCTGCTACTGCAATACTGTTTCATCTCCAGTTCAAGCCCAAGAGCAGGATGGAGAAAATGGATAAATGATGTTGTTGCCAGCTTTAGGCAACGGGCGGCAAATGTTTACTGAAAATTGAACTTAATCTGAATGTTACCTTCCTCTTGGCTTGAACTCAATATATGGGCCTTATGCCACTTGTATACACGCTACCTGTTGAACCCAATGAAATTCGTATTTAATCTGTGAAGTGTCCTAAAATGAAATTAGCTATACATACGTGGTTTGTATATTCCGAGAAATACTTGTTTCCATATTTGTGGCCAATCATATTTAATCTGCAATTCGCGATAACTTGTATTCGTTTACATACTGGAGTCATTCATATTTGCCTAAAATATGAAACGGTATGAGCGTTATTTGTCCGTATTCAGACTTATAGATGGATAAAACTGAGTACCAGGTACATGCTGCCCCATTTCGCTAGGCGCTGCTCTCATATAGATGCAGTATCCCCAGCCTTCGCTCCTAAGTAGATTACCTGAGTACCAACTACAGATATAAAGCAACATACCATACCAAGATCTTTATGGAGCTTAATTCTGCTACAATACCAGACATGACACGCAATTGGCAGTAATTACATTTCTAACAGCGGGAGGGAAACTGAAAACTTTTAGTGAAATCGAGTAAGGTCACTCAGATGGTAATAACTACTTCCAACAATTAATATGATACAAACGCATCACTGAGAAACTACTTAAACTGAAAAAACACCCATCAACATGCACCAAATTGAGGGCTCCTGCATCACCGTGATCAACCAAAAGCTTCCCTGATCAAACATCCATGAACATGCTGTGAAGACGCCAGCGGAAGCATCTATTAATTAAACATTTCAAAAAAGGCTAGTCAGTCTGCAGCAGTAAAACATGAAGGCAAATGGACTGCAGGAATCAAAGCATTTCCAGTAAAGATTGAATGATTAAACATACCAAAAAAAAAACTACCAATTTGGGAGGTTATAAGGGCTAATACCTTTTCACATCTTCTCTTTTTCATACACATAAAATGAAATACTGCTGGTAATGAAGGGGTGAGTTTCAGACATTTTTCTCGCTGACTTGTTGCACTTGCCATACTTAGGCCTTATCATTGCAGTCTCATGGCACAAGTTGCTTTCCTCGGAGGATCTCTTGGACTTATAGTTGTTCTGATGAAACAAACTCCCATCTTTATAAGAAGTTGTTCTTAACAGAACCTTCTGATCCACATCAATTTCAACTAACCATGTTTTGGGATCAAGATCAGCGCTACGGCCAGCATTGTTAATCTTGAAGTAGATCACATTTGGATTTTCAATACTCACAACTGGAAACCTTGGTACAGTATGTGGTAGAGAATTAGTTGAATCAACAGACCAAAGTTGAGCTTCAGTTAGTACAATATCTTTTCTCCAACGGTAATCGTTGTCCAATGACCAAATCGTAATGCTGTTGAAACTCTTATATGCTACTCCATCCACAAAAACAAACTTGATATGAGAATCAGAGACACATACACTCCTGGTAGCTTCTGGGTTCCCACGACCAAAATCAGGATGCTCAGGATTTCCTTGCATAGGTTCCACAGGAAGCTGCACGTACCAAAGCTTAGGATCCTCTGGGTTCGATAATTCAGCAAATATCATTCCCCGATAGTAATCAACCCAAATTATGTGCTGACCATAACAAAATGTTGCATCGGTCTCCCACCAAGACATATCACTGCTGGCATTGCGAATAGTCAGATGTTCCAAGAGATTCCACATGCCACACTCACACCTGCCATTGTAAGAATAGAATAACCAGAGATTGGCTGTTGTTGATGCAGGCGACCTGATATCAAGCTCGGCCACAATGAAAGATCCATTGTTACAAGACATGATGCCAGTGCCTATCATATCCATGATGTGCTGGACAGGGCGGTGTACTGATGATCCACAGCGCTCTGTGCACGTAGGGAGCCGAAACAACTGTGGTTGGGGGGATGGGTCGCTGTTCGCCCTGGCATCAGCCTGGAAGACGAAGTAATTGTTGATATGGAAGTCGGGGTTCCTGGAGGGGGGAATTGTAATCTGGAACAGCAGTTTGCTGGCGTGCGCAGCTATCAGATATGGGTAAGCCAAGTTTGATCCCCTAGGATCGGGCCCTTCTGGCCAGTGAAGGATGAGCAACGAAGTGGCTGGCGGCTCGACGAGCTCGAGTGAGACGGCGATAAGGTCTGCAGTGGTGGTGCAGCTGGTCGCCCAAGTGGAGGCGTCGTAATGAAGAAAATCCCCTCTGGAACCAACCCGGTTCAGAATCACCCATGAGGGATAGCAGGCGGCCGATGAATCGGCGGGCAACCGAGTGGACGATTCCACAGAACGCCGGGGACGTCGACCGCCAACCTCTTTGTCCCTCAAGCACTGCCGGTGGCCGAGATCCCGCTCCTTTTCGTCCCTCGGCCGACGGAGACCTCGATCCCGCACCTCTTCGTCCTCCAACCCCTGGTCGCCGATAGCCCGCTTATCCTCGCCGTTGATCGGCATGGCCGAGGGGAGGGTGGTTTGTGGACCTTTTCTTCCCTAGTTCGGCGGCGGCGGCGGCGGCGGCGAGGGTTTTTTGTTTGCCGGTGGGGAAGGGCGAAAGGGGCGGTTCGGGTCACTGGGCACGGTGCGCACCACCCGTCCAGCGCGCCCCCGATCCTGATTTGCGACGCGTGTCCCACCGATCAATTGGACGGAAGACCGCGGCTGGGCGTCGCTCCGCTCGACCCCTTTCCCGGCTTCAACGAGAGGCTCGATCGAGGGAGCCAGAAGGGCTCCACCCTCCTCTCCTCGGCTCCCATCAGCTCCCATCTAGGCTCGATCGATCGTTTCCCTAATGAGATTGTGAGTCTTTTACCCCTATACAATTAAAAAGGATGGTGGTTTATGTGCCACTAAAAGTTTGTAGCTACTTATATGCCATCGATCCAAATTTTTTTTACCCATACGCCACTCCGTCCACTTGTATGCCGACG
>CM002478.1:3570030-3595453 GCA_000325765.3 Leersia perrieri
TGATCGGACTGCTACAATGTTCCGAATTTCCTTGCTGCTTGATACTGGCTTGCCAAAATCCTTCCCGATGTATATGCATATCGGCTTGATGAAGAAATATACCAAAATTAGCTCTATCATACCGATCCGTTTGTCTTGATTTTGATTCAATAATCTTTTACTTCAGTATCGGCTTATTTTGGGCCAAAATACAAATTCTGGTGTCAACAATTTTACACCAAAATTAATTTATATTTTCATTTTACATGAGGGTATACTGAATAAGTTTCACGTTATAATATAAACTTGAAAGAGCATGGGTGGAAGTGTGCAACTTACAAAATATTGAAAAAATAAGGTACTATCCTCCAGCAAACTAATATATAAACTTGAAAGAGCATTGGTGGAAGTCTTTTATGGTGTAGTATTCCGTGCTAAATACCATATATTTTAGCTCAGCAAATTGTGCTGCCGCCAGCCCACCACTAGGCGTCAGGTAGCCAGGTGTATCCGTGTATACTAGCGTACCGGGGCATGTGCCCACGAATGGCCAATGGTACAACCGCACATGTACAATGAATAACATTTCGCTGGTGGCGAACGGTCGATACATTCGCCTGATGGGATCTTTTTTTTTTTCAAATGATCTGATAGGAAATACATGTATGGTGCATCCATCTTTGGATGCATCAATCGTATGCAGCGCTAAAGAAAGCCTTCATGGTGTTACCCAAAAGGACCCGGAGCACGCCGGCGTTGTACCGCGGGACGCACCGTGGCAACTTGAACTGACCCGCCGGGTTGCCGCCGGCGACGTAGTGACGGAGCACCTCCTGGAACGTCCCCTTCCGCACCACACGCAGCTCGAGCGCCCCGATGGCTCTCGTCTTCCTCGAGAGGACGTACCCCGCGTCGGCGAAGGCCCTGTCTATCTCGTCGCAGCAGCGCTGCAGCACGCCGTCATCGCCGTCGTCGTCGTCGTCTTTGTCGCGGTTACCGTTGAGCTCCCAGAAGACGACGTAGTGCCCCGGGTCCGTCGACGTGTCTGCGTGGCTGGTGTAGTCGACAATCTCGAGCTGACGGTGCTGCTGCTGATTGTCACCGGCGAGGATCTTTGCCGCGCTATCGACGGCGAGCTGAAGGTCTTGCTCGCTGTTCTTGTCGATGTTGATCGACAGGATGAGGCTCCGTCGGCAAATGAATTTAACCTTGGGTGTCGCGTGGTGAAACCCGGTCACTTTCACCACGTCTCCCAGCCGATAGCGATACAGCCCAGTGAACGTGGTCACCACAACCTCATAGCGCTCACCGACGGCAACGTCCGTCAGCCCGACGGGCTCGCCGTCGTCGGCGTACCCCGAGCCGGCCGGCTTGAGAGGAATAAACTCGAAGTAGGCGGCGTCGGGCACCACGGCGAACACGACGGATTCGGGCGGCATGTGCTGCTCGACGTTGATGCCGATGACCCCCTCCGTCGATGCGTAGTTGCCGGCGACAAGCGGCAGGCTCCCGCCGGCGTAGTGACGTAGCTTGCTGACGTAGTGCTCCATGGACCCCGTCATGGTGGCCGTCACGTACCTGGCGTTGGGCCACATCGCCGGGATCAAACCGTACCAGTTGTTCTCGCTCAGGACGGCGCACCGCCGTTCCAAGGCGTCGGCGAGCTCCGGGTTCGGCGCGGCGAGGATGGCATCCACGGCGTCCCTCACCGCCGGCGTGGTGACGCGCGACGGCGACACGGCGCCGTGGCGGATGTCGTGGCACAGCTCGCGCCACATGCGCTCGAGCGTCTGGAGCGCGACGACGATGGTGTGCGCGAACGAGGCGGACACGAGCCTGACGTCGTCGGCGAGGAGGAGGCCGCAGAGAAGGTGGCAGTAGAGCGACTCGTCGAAGTCTGGGGAGAAGACCACCTCGTCGGGGCTGCATCGCCGTGGCCGCGCCGACGACGGCGAGCTGCGCATGGCCGCCATGAATTCCTTGCTGCGGAGAAGGTTGGTCATCACCGTCGTCGCCGTGAGGCCGCCATTGGTTGTCTCCTGCCTGCTGCCGTACATGAACTCCAGCACCTTGCCGTTCTCCACGGGGAATTCCCTGTTGCATTTGGCCGAGAAACGAGATGATTAGCACCGCACGGAATTTCGTTTCAAAATTTCGGAAATTTCGTTTCGGATAATCAGGAATTGCGGATATATGGGGTCCTCCTAGGAAGAAACTATTTTGCCCAAAAATTCGATACTTTTTTGGAAAAAGAAAAACATGTGATTCTAACTATAAAGTACTCAAATTTGGCGAGAGATAGATCGAAACTAAATTATTTTGTCCCCGAAATGAAGGAAATTTCGGATTGTTGGTCCCCAGTTTCCGATAGATTTTACTATCGGGAATTTCGGATTTGTCGGTCCCCGTCCCGGAAAAATTCACTAGTAAAAACTTGGCTGTATATGGCTGCGATGCGAGACGACGTACTTTCGTACCTGTTGGTGAAGGCGATGCTAGCTAGGAAAAACTGTGTCGCCGATTGGAGGAGCTCGTCGTTGAACAGCAGATACTTGCGCTTCCCCTGAGTCGTGCCGGAGCTGCAAATTCATCAACGCCATGCATGACCGTTTCTTCAACTTCTCAACCTAATCTGAGCAACAAAAGCTGATCGATCAAACCAATGCGCGCGTGCGCGAGCTATGTACCTTAGGGAGATGGCGGTGACGGGCTTGACGGTGAGCACGGCGGAGGCGTCGCCGTCGGCGATTCGCTGGATGTACGGCTCGACGTCGGCGTGCGTGACGACCGGCACGCGTGCACGGAAGCTCGTCTCGACGTCGTCGGCGTCGGTGAGTCCGGCGAGGCCGAGGCCATTGAGGTACTCGACGCCGGCGTTCTCGTCGAGGATGCGCCGCAGCGTCTCCCGCTGCACATTGGCCGCGTCCCGCGTCGCCCGCTCGAACCTGGCGATGATCTCCTCCTCTTCGGGGCTGAGCTTGTAGTTCTTCTTGTCCGACATCTTGCAAGAATCTGCTGCTCCCATGTCAGTGCAAGAAACAAAAGCTAGAGGTATAGAGGAAGAACTGGCTAGTTGAGGTCCTGAGAGAAGATATAAATGGGAAGTATACAAAGCAATGATCAATTTGTAATCCGTTAATTTTACGTTGTCCAGAAACAACGAAATAAATCAATTTACAAGTTTTGTGATAGAGACCGGACTTTTTATATACCTCATGTGATGTTCATGCTTATAAGTTATAACAAACTAATTAGGCACGTTTCAGCCGAGTCAATAATCAACAACGTTAAAAAGAAGATGGTGCCCCGTCCAATCATGCTAAGTACGATGACTGGCGATTGTTGGCTGCACAAGTTGTTGCAGAACTTTAAGAAAACCATTGAAATTAAATCATGCAGCTCGTGCATATAGATAAATCGATACACGAGAAACGATTTTATTGTTCATTAGTTAGCCCATACATTCCAGCAGTTCGATTTTTTATGCTAGGAAAGTTTTAGATCTCCGCCCTCTGTCTGTCTTGGACACAACTAATAAACAATGATGTTTCCTCCTGTCATAATATTTATCGCCGTTAATTTTGACCACTACATTTATCATTTGTGTTACAAAAAAACTAATAATTAGTTCTTGTTGTGGAACAACAGAGCAACTTGCTATCGATGGTCGGGCCTATAGTTGACCATTCGACCCGCCTAGCACAGCCCGGCCCGAGCATGGCCAAGGCACGACACGAGGGCAGTCATGACGGCACGACTGGATAAACATACCGGGCGGGTGTGCTAGCCGTGTGACACACCTAAGGCCCAACCACAACCCAATATGAGTCAGGCCATGCTGAGTCGGTCCGAAGGCACGGCTGCCCCGTTGTGCTAGGGGTCTAAAACTTATAAAATAAGTCTAACTATTTTAGGCCCCTTTAATATAGAATCAGTCCATTTATTGAGAGCAATTAGGCCTATACCCTAAAAAAAATTAGGGTTTCTCTCCTCCCCAGCGGCGACGAGGGAGTTATAGTCGGATTACCAAAATTACTCAGATCCCAACCTGAATGTGAGTAGTTTTCCTCCACTGGATCTATGTACCGCAAGCAGGAACATGTTTTCTGCTGTAGGTAACCATGGAGAACGGAAGTTTGACGTCAAAGCAACCAAAAGCGCTTGATACGACGGAGGAAGATGCGGATTCTGGATGTGTTCAGGAGGAGGAAATTGATGAGATGCTAAAGGGGATGGAACTCAGGGAAGATTAAGAAGAGGATATCGTCCTTGAGGGTGATCTGGAGAAATTGTTTGCCGACGCTCGGTGGTAAATTAGCACTAGCTAGCTAGGGTTCATACGGAGAAGAAGTTTAGCCATGGAGCTCTTTACGGTAACATGTGTTCTGCATGGAACTATGCGAAGAAAGTTGAGTTTAGATCGATGGTGCACAACTAATTGTTCTCAGTTCAATTTAATTGCTTAGCAGATTGGGAGAGGGTGATGGGCGAGGGGCCATGGATATTCCGGGAATGTCCGGTGCTTCTAGCTCAATATGATGGTTGGTCGCCGATTGAATCTATTTTCCTGAATGATTACTCGGCGTGGATTCAAGTTCACGATTTGAAAGAGAAGATCAGAACTGAAATATAGCTATGCAACTAGCTAGAAAGGCTGTTAGGCCGGAGTAATTCGTATGTATCAGACTCCGGTGCAGTACTGCAGGAAACTCAAATTAGCACCTACAGGCATGTGCACCTACTTTTATGTCCGTTTGATAGTGTTGGAGATTCGTGCTGTACTAGTACCCTCCCAGTGTATTCTTATGTATATCTCCTTTACATTCATTTTGTCAACACCGTATAGCACCAATAATGTCCCGTCACCGTACCCAGCCTACATGTGTAGATCCTAAAGCACTGGGAGGCTTTTTTCATCTGCATCATTTCCTCTTCCTCTTCATTATTTCTCCATACTCCTCTTCCTTTGTTCTTCCTGCTCATCTTCCCCTCTTGTGTTCATCCTCCTTCCACCTGCTTTGTTCATGTCCTCCTTCTTCTAGCTTGTAATGGAGTCCCATGCAAGATTCCGGATTTCCGGCGGTGAAGGCGCAAAAAAAAAACATGGCGATAAGGACGAGAGGCGGTGATGGCTGAGCGATAGGCTGCTACCTGCTCCAACTACCTCCTCCATCGACGAACTGCTCCCTGCTGCAAGTATCTCCTCCACTGACGAAGGGGTCGAACTGGTAGGGAGCAGTTCATCCACCTTTCCTCCCCGCTGTTGATTGCCGAGGACAGATCTGGTGGCGCCGTGGCAGCGGATGCGGAGCACGCTGTCCTCGTCATTCCTGCAGGCAAAGAGAGTTGTGGCTAGGGAAGAGGACTGCTAGTCGTGCAGCCTGAATTTTGTTCGGTTGGAAAGCTTTAAAATTTTTACTACACTAAGTTTGTCTGTTCCGACCTGTTCCTCGCTCATTCTCGAATGCACATAGCTCTGATTGTATTTTCCCCTCCATCTAAATGGGATTCCACTGTTGATTTTAGCAAAATAGTACTCTCCATCTGAGCTTTGGATGCATTAGTTGTTTTGAGGATCTCATATTCTCATTAGCTCTTTTGGGATCTCAATGTTGGCGCATTAGTTATACCAAAAAATCATGGGCTAGCGGGGTTGATTTCTGAATTTTAGTTTGACTCGTATATCTCCCTACAGCACGGAAGTTTTAAATTTTCGTCTATGGGACATGGACTGGTAGCTGATATTAAGAAATCGTTCTGAAAACCAACCGATGCAATTTTCTCTTCTTTGTAATGGACACGGCCTTGTAATGTCCTGCTTCTAGCGCACATAACTCGAATGAACTTTCTGCTTCTAGCGCACATACTCCCTCCATCCACATATGTAAGATATTATGAAAATATATTTTTAGCACTAAATATTCAAACAGACATTTACAATGGGCATAGAGACTTTTTAGCATATTGATTAGCTAATATTTTTAGCAATTAATGGGTAAAATGGTGTTTTTTTACCCATAAATACAAAGCCCTTATATCAGTGTGCAATGGATGGCAGTGCAATTAAATTTCTCCTTGAATGTAAACGAGAAAACAACTTTGCATTTTCTCCCCTGCTGGCTGTTTGTTACAACAAAGACCAGTGATTTTTTTTTGGTAATGTCTCAAAAATATTAACATGAGCAAAGGTTTTTTGAGATTTCATTATTTAGGTGCAGGAACTTCTTTCGAATATTATCCACACAGGTTCTGTAAATATGAATATGTAATTCTGTATAATTGGGATGGTGTGGCGCCTAAAGTGTTTGGGCTATGGCCAAGTTCTAAATAGAGACTGAAACGAGAAATATAATCATCATATGATTAGTTGAGTATTAATTATTAAAGAATTATATAAATTTATTTGATTTTTTAAAACAATTTATATATATAAAGCTTTCACACGAAACACACCGTTTACGAGTTTGAAAAGCATGCTAACGAAAAATGAGACAAAAATTTAGGCACTATGTTGAAAAGAACGTGGCCTAGGTCTATGATTTGTTTAAAAGCAACTTAGTAAAGAATGATGATGACTCAATTTTAATATTAAAAGAGCACTGACATAAAAATACTAAAATGCTAAACAAGAGCACATATAAATATTGAATTGCTTTGATTTTTGGTGATTTTTGGACATTTATAAATTCCCAGGTTCACACTGCCCACCTGTTGTACTATTTAAAATATATTACATATATATAGTAGCTTTATAGCATTATATCACACTGAACTCATTTTGGTTTGCTATGAGTACTGAGCTTACGTAAGCTGGGAACATTTTGTGATCATTGTCGGTAATATCTCAAATTGTATTACAAATACATGAAAATAACAAACAAGTGACAAGATATGGAAAATTCTTGGTCCCTCAGAAAGAAAATCTGGACATTAACAAAATATGTTCAAGAAATTTTAGTGTATGTGTTATGATTTATTTAGACCTCAACTTATGTCTCCATGAAAATTGGATTAGCCTTCGTCTTTTGTATTATATTTCAGAAATAAAAATTTTAAGATAATTTTTATTGAAAATTGGATTGGCATATGGAAGTCTTTAGTTGTTGGGAGCCACTGTGGGGTGATTGGCAAAACTTTGTAGCCCCGCTCTCAGCATGGAGACAAAGGTCATTGAAAATGTCTAAATCTAATTCACCCAGTATCCCACTGTTCTCTAACTATGTTTCTCCATCTTCCGGCAAAGATTCAGGGCTAACTTGCATCATGACAGCACGTGGCTTTGATGGCCATGAGATATAAAAGAGGTCATCTATCATTGTTTAATAATGTGTGCTTACATCCATGATTAATAATGGCAATTTCGTACACCCTGCAGGTTTATATCTCATTCACTCATTGTCCGGGTTGATGAATGTGTTGTATATGAAGTGCTGTCAATTAGTGGAATGGGGCTCAGCTTCCATATGCTTACATCCAGGAGATTTCATTGTGGACATCACAAGTTGCTATGGGTATGGAGCCCTGGACATCACTAGTAGCTAGATGGGCAAACAAGTGTTAGTGCTGGCGAAGCTTTTGATTACTATGATATCGTCATCTGGATTATATCTTGTTTGTCAGTGGTTAATATTCGAAAGTCCAATTGTTCGACAGTTTAAACGAGCACTCAAATTGTTCGGCAGTTCCAGCTAGGGCACATATAGTGGAATATGTGCTGAAATTATCCTGCTTCCTTGTTCTAAAACAGCGGAATGTCCATCATACAGGGAACATTTGAGTGCCTATATTACTGTCGTTGTGTTCCTAGCCCAACTAGTACCTATCAAATCTATTGTACCTATTGCAGTACTCATACACCATTTGAACTACCTAACGGCTATATTCTCTGGTTACATAGTTTGAATTGTTAGGTCACTTCAGCTTTTCCAAACTATCAATTAAATACCAACTGACACCAATCTCTTAACACAAAACACAACACGGGCAAATGGACCAATTGCACTGGATAAGATAGAATGAATGTATCAATTAATGTCCCACAGGTCGGTGGACCATTGCTAATGGACCAACATCTCAGGAAAAAATAGAAGAAAGGGGTCATGCTATTTTCCACTAAACACTACATACAGTACGAGTAGGCAGCACGTGCATGTGGACGTGTATGTGGACAAGGCGCTTAAAAAACATGTACTGCTAAAAGTGGTACTGTAGTGGTACATTTGAGTTCAATGTATGCTCTTAAAGTGTTTCAAAATATGGCTTACAATACACATTCCATCGTCTCATTGGTGTACTGTACCTATCTGTGACTGTTGAGTGCACCACAAGGCTATAAGATGTGGCCGAAGTGTACCTGGAAGCCACATCCCCGTTTGAAAGCCAGCTTGTAAGTTTGTAAATTGTATCAAAGTATGCTTGCAAGCTGGACATTTTGAAGTGTACCTGTATCAAAGAATGCTTGCAAGCTGGACATTTTGAATCACTACATCCCCGTTTGTATGCTAGCTTACTGACCAATTTTTTCCATGCAGATTGTACCTATATTCTTGCACTCCAACAAATCTGAGAGCATGACAAATTTTGATACAGAGACCGAAGCTATACTAGTGAAACTTTTAAGCAAAATTAAATGTTCAGCATGCCGAAGCCACGTTTGTTGTACAATTTACAAACAATTAAGCAAAACTAATATAACATTGTGCATGTACAGAAATATTTTGTAGCTGAAAAACTAAAACAGACACGATCCTACTAAAAGCCAAATACAAAATGGGGATTTCTATTGTTTATCCCTATTGCCATCGAAAGGCCATGGATCCGGATCATGTTTATCTTGGTCAGAGCAAGTTGAAAATCAATAAAGTAGTAAGTACAGAATTTTACATAAAATGTGAACCAAGAACGGGGTTGCTGACCTGATTGTCCATTGCAGACGTCTGCACTCCCCATCAATTTCACGTATTGTCATCAGATATAGAAGACCAGATTGCTTGTTGCAGTGTTGAGATGAACAAGAACTAATGAGGTACTGCGTTTTGCGAGTAAGAGGTCCAATTAATGTAGTTCTGATTCCAATCGGACCACTCCCGATCCCACCCCTGGTAGAAGGCAACAAAACCAATACATTTCTCCAATGCATCCTGAATCTTCTTCGCTATGGGACTGCATATAGCATGAAATTTCTCAGTGTCCAAAGAACCAAAGAGATGGCATGCACAACCCTGTTCTTCAAGTTCCAAAAGTACACCAGTAGAATGAGCAAATTTGGGGTGTGAAATGAGCATTTTTTCTTGGGGGGTGGTTTAAGTGTTCCACTTCCGATATAGTTTGGGACAGTCAAACAGATTTTACACTATTTCTCAGGCTAATATGATATATGGAACATATCTTTCATATCGTATTCATGAATCAAATCTTAAGAAGATATTGGAATTGAATATTCATGTTTTGGGGGGATCAAGTGCTCTGCCAAGATATATTCAAGGAGTCAAATGGACTTTTTTTTTTTACCTTCAATTACACTGTTTCTCAGGCTAATCTGATATATGAAACATTTCTGTGTCAAATCTTAACAAGACATTGGAATCAGAACTTCAGGAACTTTTCACTGCCTGATTTCCAAGTGGCAAAAGTCTTAACTAGATATTGTTATTAAGGATCATGATATCTAGAACAAGTATATATTCGATTCCCTAAAAAAAAAAAGCATAAACTCGATTGAACCACATTTGAAGAAGTGAGATGTTCCAAATTTGAACACATCCACATTTTTACACCCAACATATGCCAATTTTTATTTAAGATATCTGAAATTAAGAACACACCGTTGGCATTTTTAAATGTCCTAGTGTCCTACAAATATGTCGCAAAATTTTTCATAGGCTCAAATTTTGCCTTTTACATGGAAACGAAGTAAATAAAAGAGTAAATTTCACAAAACCTGGCTGTAGGTGATACATCAGAAGGCTCATCCACATGAGCACAAGAAACAGACCTGTTTGGAAATTTACTCAGGGAGTCAGGGAACCAACCAATTTATAGCTAACAGAAGTACAGAAAGATATCTCGGAAAGACTAAGCTATGACTGAATTTAAAGGTGGGGAAGTGACAACAACAGTGAAGCTGTGGAATGCGTCGATGGGAAGGTGCGGGGAAGGGGAGGATCAAAAATAAAACTTACTCTAAATCATTTTGAACATTTGGGGTCCTAATGCTTCTCTCCCCTGCTTGATAAATGATATTAGGATGGATTGAGCAGGAAATGGTTGCAAACTGCAGAGGGGTTGCAAGAAAGCATCAGATCTGGAAAAATATTTTGGGGGAGAGAATGAAAAAGCACAAAGTACAAGAAACTAATCCAGTTTAGGGGCTGACAAAATACCTTAGAAAATAATCACCACATTCCATTACCATTGATCCCATCAATCGAGGCAACTTCCATTGCCATCCATGGAGGAGAGAGTTGGGAAGAAGAAGATACGAAATGAGAAGAAGAAGATACACGAGGAGAAGAACCAGGTTCTTTCGAGTGGTATAGACATCAGAGTATAGAGGATTGGACACAATAAAGAAAGATGTCAAGTACATGTTGTGGGTCCGGTTCATTACACTTTATATGAATACATCATGTATCTGGCATCGACAGCTACTTTAGATGGAGAAATACAACAACCGTATATCCAAGGGAGAGTAAATTTTGCACAGATCTCGAGGGGATAGGTTGGCCACGATCAACGATTCCAAATGTAGGTGCATGTGCAGGTGGGTTCTAAAAATCCGCCTCCCAGTACTGCACCATTACTGCAAACTGCTGAATGTACGTACGAAAGACGTGCAAAGATTTTAGACGTGTTTTATATCACAACAGTTGACATGGAAATATAATCTCTCCTTTGCCAACATTCAATCGCGTACTCTACGAGGTAGTAACAACATTACATCCAAGAAACTCTGGTGATACCCCAAAATTCCATAAAATAAAATACCGAGTTTAATAATGCGTGAACTCGTTGCCTCGTCGAGAACGATAATGATGACGTCATCCATGATTACACATTCAGGGCATGTCCAATGATTGAGACAATGCTGTAAGTAATTTTTTGCCACGTCATCTAGATACAATATATAAGACAGTGTATACAATAAACTGTCTGTTACGCTGTATGTATAGAAGTGTATGTCGACTCAATTTGTGTACTAAAAAATAACCATGTAGGAGACAGCTGTGCTACAATGGTGAAATTACTTACAGCTGCAGTCTCTTAAGCCGTTTGCAAAAATAACATACAACTTATTTTTCTCTCCTCAATCTCTCTCTTCCACGTAGAAAAAAATCCTGCATGATACTTTTTACTTACGGCATAAATTCACCATTAGCCATGTACTCACATGGACTGGAGCTGCGCGTACCCACCACCACCACGCGGACGCAGCAACCGCATGACACCGTAACAGCACGAGCGGAAGCGGCCGGCGGGTGTACGCCTCTGCTACTCGTCTCTGTACCCGTGCACCTGTTCCACCAGCCACGCCTTCGCGTCGTCATTCAACTCGAACGCGGCGAGCGCGCGGCAGATCGAGCACGGTGAACGCCACGTCGCTGCGCCCGCGCGAGCCGCAGCTCCAGCTTGGCGTACACCTCGTGCACGTACGACACCACCGCCGCCTCGAACGTGATGTGGTGGCCGTCGTGGCTTCCGCCGAGGCCGCGCCACGTACTCCTCGAAGAGCGAGCGACCTCGCGATCGAAGTCGGCGTACGTTGCCGGCGCGGGTCTCGAGGGAGATCCACCGGCGGTACATGCCGTCGTACGTATTCCGGGTCGCGCACCTTGGTCCGCATTGTTGGCAGCCGCAGGCAGTCGCGGAAGAGGCCACGCGCCGCCGTTCTGCTCGATCGTAGATGCGCCGCGCCATCTCGCACACGCGCACCGCCCGTGCGTCCCGTCCAGCAACTCGTACGCGCGCTGGCGCCTCTCCATGGGCGGATCGACGACTTATCGACCGAGACGCGCGTAGGCCAACATGGAATTGGAAGGGAGTTGAGCTAGTGATCGATCGATTTCGTCGTGGGGGATCGAGACGCATGGGGTGGTGGAAAATTTATAGTGCGATAATGCTTAGGCACGGGCGTTCGACGCGAGCCGTGCGGTCGGACGACCGCGCACGCGCAGCAGCGGCGGCGCCCGGCTGCGGCAACGGGTTGCGGTAAATGTCTCCCTCCTGCACCCTCTATTTCCCTCCCCGTCCTCACCATTTCTTCAGCGGCAGCATAAGACGGAGCTCGTCGTTATGGTCGGAAAAGGCCACCGAACATGAAGAAGAAGCCTGATCTGAATTGGCATAATTTTTACGATTTTTTTTTATGTTTCAGTTATTGTATATTTGATGTTTCTTTGCGTTGGACCCTAATGTTTCAACGAGTATTTCAATATTGTTTTAGATTTTTGCCTTTGATTTTTTTGCGGGTTTGTTTGCTGTTTTAAAGGATGAATCTCGATGTTTCATAAGCAACGATGATTTCTACCGAGTGGTGAATAATTTTTCTTCGACTCATGAAACATCTGAAATATTTTTCACTGAAACATTTTATATCGAGAAGTGAAACATGCGAAACATTTTTTTTACGGAGTGAAACAGTGTCCAATTAATCGTTCCAGTTCGGACGTCCGGACGCTAGTCTCGTCCTAGATGGATTGGAAAACAACCAACTTTTGATCGTGAACGCATGTGGGATGGACCGATAGACGACGAAAACATCTAAACTAATCTAAATCTAAACCAAAAGTGAAAAGGAGGAGTTTTCATCTGTCAATTGTGATTTCACCGTATGATCTAGACCTTCCGATCATTACATCCGATTAGATCTCCCTCGCGCCGCTCCATCTCCTTGCGCCGTACGATCTCCCTCACGTCACGCCACGCACGCGCACGCGCAGGCTCTGTCCATGCGCTGTCACTCCGTCTCGCACGCGCACGTCCGCCATCTATGCTGCCTGCTGCGCGCCGTCGCCACCCTCCTCTCGCCTCGCACCTCGCCCGCCGCGTGCCTCTGGGCACGGATCCGGTCAGAGATCCGCCGCCTCGCACCACGCCCGCCGTCTCTTCGCCGCATTGCCACACATCAGCATCACCCCATCCTCACGCAATCCCCTGACGCCTCCGACGCCGCGCCTTCCGAATCCGACGCTCCGCCCTCCGCCTCCGACGGTCAACAATTATCATATCGGTTCTCATCATCCGCATTTAATTTTCCAGTGGATAGTACAGGTTTAAAATTATCTGACACTAATTTGGTTTCTACCCTTGTGATTGAACGTGTTCAGGGAGGGAGAAGTAGTGCCGTTATGGTTAGAGATTCCAAATCCTGTCAACCTGTTTACAGTGAGAATTTGGGGTGTTGCATACGAGAGGATGTGGAGGAGATCTGGTCAGAATATGTGTGACATGATTGGTTGCATAGAAACAATGTTATTAGCATCAATATCTAGAAAGTGCTGACAAATTGATATTTGATCCACATGTTAGGTCAGGTATTGAAACTGGCAAGTTGGGATTTGGCTAGGAGGCAGTAAGTCTGTTATACTTATACCTGCTTATATCCACCAATGTATTTTTACAATGTTGGGTCTTGAATAACATTGACAGAAAAATATAGTCGTTCCAACAGTTTACGCTTTATCATCACACTAGATTGGGTGAGCATCCCTGCTCTATACTATAGAGTTATAACATGGACATAATTTAAAATTCAGAAGAGCAATAACCAATGAAGCTGATCCAAGAGGTCTAATGTGTTGTTTACAGAGCTCTAATTAAATTCTTTTCAGGCTTATTTACATGTTTTATTAGCTTAGTGCTCCGTTATTTTAATTTGAGTCTACATGAAGCAGTTTATGAATGCAGCATGGGATCACGGTTTTAGCCTGGCTTGTATGAATAAAAGTGGTACATATTTTCCTTGAGTTCGACGCAAATTAAATACTGGTGCTCATTAGTTGAGGGAAGGAAGTTACACATTGTAATTTAGTTACATGTCTTGTATTATGGCATTGTGATAGTGGCAGCCTGTCTGTGCAACCATACAACAATTAACAATTAATTTATAACTTCTTGCTTCATGCTCTTAGCTGGTAAACACACACCAGAATTTAGATTCAGAAAAAGCAACGGATTGATC
This sequence comes from Leersia perrieri, assembly GCA_000325765.3. NCBI lineage: Eukaryota > Viridiplantae > Streptophyta > Magnoliopsida > Poales > Poaceae > Leersia > Leersia perrieri. The sequence goes on from CM002478.1 coordinate 3,584,189, forward strand.
ACGACACTGATTTGATCACTGTCCTGTCTGTTTTTTTTTCATGTCAGATTGAGCCAAATTACATGCATGATGTCATGTCTGTATCGTTTAGTGGATTTGGATGGTCAAACTCTAAATAAAGAGTTCGTTGTAGGACTGAATCTCAAATTTCTGATTTGTTCTCTGCTACTGATACTGATTTGTCCAAACTCTAAGTACTCCTAGCCGGCATGGATGGTGCCATGTATACCAATTATAAATGACTAAAAATACTTTGAAAATCAATATCAAGTCTTAGTTGTTGCTTGGACCTTTCTTTTGGATGTCTGGTCGGAGCCACCGTCACACCTCACCCGCCGCCGTCACACTTTCTGCTCTCACGCCATCCACGCCGCATCGGGCGCCATCGCTGTCCTCCTGAAGTCGGGGATCCGCCGCTGCTGCTTCTCCATCCATCGCCTCTCTCCCTAAATGCATATGCAGGTTGCCGTGCGCCTCTGCTCGGACATCTTCAGGTAATAACCTTCAAGCTTTTTTCACCTTACTGGAATTACGGTGAAACAGAGTAACGAAAAATTTATAACATCTGTTATAGTTTCCACCATACTCACATTGATTGTTCTATTTTCGAAACCTTGATATTAATTTTTACAGTTTGATGGGTCAATATATTAGGGTTCAACAGAAATCCCACCTGAATCTTTATTAAAATCTTGGTACAAAATAGTTACAAATTAAGAGGGAAACTACATATTGATCATCTATTTTTAAGCGGGCGCCCATAAGCTAGATAGTCAGTCATGGGGTCAAGCAAAAAGTATAGTGAGGATTGGATCCTGTAAATGTGAAAATGTCTATGGTTTTCTGAATTCTACCCAAATATAGTGTTTTTTCTATATCCATGAAACTTCCTTTGTTCTGTTTCCTTTTATTGTCTTGTCACCATTTTATACATTCACAATATCAGTTTTACTACTCATATGTAATGACCTGGATGCAATATTGGGATGTGAGAGGAAATTGTAATATTAAGTATGTTTGCATTCTCTCCCTCCTGTCCAAACTTTGTTTGTTTTTGCTTTCCTCGGTAAATGTTATACCGACTTGCTTTAAAGGCAGTGCGATAGTAATTGTACATTTGTACTGTCATTTATTCATAATCCTATTTGTTCCATTTTGATGTGACATAGCAAAGGAAATATAATTTGCATTACAAGGCAGAGAATATGTATGTAATGAGAAACTACAAAATATTAAATTATTAATCATATAGCTGTTAGTTGATAATGTTGCTGCTTTTAAAAATTTATGTGTTACATCTTCCTAAAAATAAAATACTTCTTTTGGCAGGGCTGAAAGAAAGTGATAAAGCAAACTTTTCCAGTGGAGCTCTCCTCTCTGACGACGCAATGGAGCTGTAGTGCTGGCCATCATCCTCATCTATGCAGCATTGCAGCCACCAGATGAGACATGCTCAGGATTCAGCAGTGCTGCGCTGCGAGCAAGATCCAGCGTGTGGAGGAGGAGGTCATCAAATTAAGCCAATGGTGGTGACTAGGATCCAACAAGTCAAACCTGAGTGCTTGTTCACAAAGGTTAGTTGATGTCGTGAGACTATTCCAGGTTAATTTTAACACAATTGGACACTGGTCAACAATTTGTTCTCATTCTCTGTATTCTGGTTTTTAGACATTGCTAATTTCCTTTCACTATCCTTATGTTGAGGAATTCTCTGTATAGGATTTTCTTATCCAGATTAAAAAATCAATCATTCAGAACAAGAAGAAGCGTGATTACAAGCAGAACAATTGTGATTTCTTCCACTGCCCAGAATTTCTTTCCTTTTGTCCGATCTTTTCTCCCTTCCTCTTCATTGTTTGATTGTCTTATAAGATTAGCAGCAAATTCTGACGACTGAGCAAAATGGAAACAAAAAGTTTAGCATGTGTCGTATGCATTGGGTGGTGAAAAATTTATTCACAAGTCCATAAGTTGTGGCATCAATTATGAATGTAAATATTTCACCTTATATTGAGTATCATTCACATCAATACTGTTTGATAAACTTGTCAAACTTAGGCATGATCTTGCCTGATTGTGGTAACAATATTTTGCTGTAATTGTATGGCTGATAGCCAAGTGCATTGCAGGTTTGTAATTTTGCTTCAATCTGGTTTAGCAGGATGTGGTGTGGCAAGTTAAGGTGATGGACTGAGATGATCATTGCAGGTTAAGCTGACGTCCTCTGTTCTTAAATCAGCATACAAGTAAAAATTTTGGTGCCAAATTTGACTCAGACCTTTTACTATAAACTAACTTTGAATAGATTTTTCATGAGATGAGAGGATGACACATGGGACTGATTAAGAGATAAATGGATGTGTATGATTTTTTTTCAATCAGATATCAGTGCAATTGCTTCTTTATTTTACCTACCATAGTTAATTCTCAACTTCACCTGTTAACTATTTCGCCATGTGAGCGAATATTTGATGGCACGGGACAATCTCAAATGCCCTAACTTAGAAGAGATGGTAGTGCCTGGTGTTGGCATGTCGCTGTTGTATACAATCTCTGTGTATTTGATTTTTACGCATATGTTATGTACTTATTAACAGTGTAATAATTGGATCTTTCCATATTTTTAAAACTCATATTTCTCTATATGATGCAAGCCAAAAACATATATCTTCTTTTGTTTTTTGATTTGTATTGCTAAATATCACTGTAACGGTAGCACGGACATATTACTGAGTTATACTAAATGGTTTTAAGTACGTAAAGATAAAGATTTCGGTTGGTATAGCGTGTAGAGGACGATTATTCACGTGCAAGTGTGACCGCAACGCTCAGTACACCATGCGCGCGACGCGAGACTCCATCGGGTCCACAGGTAATTTCTATTCGATCGCGACGCGGCGCTCAGCACACGTCATGGCACATTTTCCGTTCGATTGAATTATCTTCTTCTCTTTTTTTTTTTGAGAGGAAGTTCGATTGAATTATCGAACTAGCACTACATGCAAACAGACATTTTTGTGGTCGCGCACGATACTCGGCACGTTCTTCCGTATGTATAGCTGATCACGCTCAAGTCGTAAAAAGAGTATGTACTAGTGTGCAATGATGAGAGTAGTCATTGACACAGAACGTACAAATGACGTCGTACTACACAAGAGGCGAATATCTCGCCGGCGCCGGGCCACGAATATCAGATTGCAAAATAAAGCACCTGTAACTAAACACATCAACTACCTTGCGAGATTAATTATCCAAACTACCTTGCGAAGATTCGTTGCTAACCCTAAGCAACCCGGCCTATATATACTACCTAAATTCGTAAACAAATCACCAATGAATCACTGGTAAACAATCCTAAGCTAGACTATTGCACACGCATCAATGGCTAGCCAGGGCGCCTTCATCGTTTTTGCATTCCTCGTGGTGCTACAGATCCTATCACTCCCCGTCTCTGGCTACGAGAACTACACCGAAGGCACCATGGAGCTGGACCGAGCCAACGGCGGCTGGCACTCCGGCGCCGCCGCCACGTGGAACGGTCGCCCGCACGGCGATGGCAGCGAAGGTACGTAGTGAATTAATCATGGTCGATCGTTTTTAGATTGATCGATCTGAAGCAAGCATTTATAGATATTGCCTCACATTTCAATTAATGATAATCGATCGATCCTAATTTATATTAATGCAGGTGGCGCATGCGGTTACCAGAAGGCAGTCGGGCAGCGGCCGTTCTCGTCGATGGTCGCCGGCGGCGGGCCATCCCTCTTCAGGAACGGCAAAGGCTGCGGCGCTTGCTACCAAGTCAGTATATATATTTGTACATTTTGCCATTAAAATGCAATACAAACGTACGTGGATATATCATCAATTCCTAGCTAGATCGATCTATATATCCTAATTGACTAAATATTTGTGTATTACAGGTAAAATGCACTGGCAACAGTGCCTGCTCCGGGCACCCAGTGACCGTCGTGATCGCCGACTCCGGCCCTGGCGGCAACAAGCCGGCCTTCTTCGACATGAGCGGCACCGCCTTCGGCGCTATGGCTAACCCTGGCATGGGTGATCGCCTCCGCAACGCAGGAATCGTCGACGTCCAGTACAAAAGGTACATACATGCATGCACCGCCAACATTAATTAATTTCTGGAATATATATAAATTGGTCATGCAGTAATAGAACATAGATATTTCAAAGAGGTTGTGATATATATTTTATAAGAATACGAACGTGGACGGTTGTAACAAATTAATGTCACATCCTCTTTTATCATAGTGGAAAGAAAACACAATTAATTACGACTTTTGCATGCATGTTTGACTGCAGGGTGACGTGCAAGTATGGCACGAACGTGGTGTTCAAGGTGGACAAGGGGTCCAATCCATACTACTTGGCCGTCCTGATCGAGTACGAGAACGGCGACGGCGACCTCAAGGATGTGCACATCATGGAGCAAGGCAACAGGTTGTCGGCGATGCAGCACTCATGGGGCGCGACGTGGAGTATCAACTCCAAGGACGGCAAGCCATTGCGCCCGCCCTTCTCGTTCGCGCTCACCTCCGGCTCCGGCCATGTCCTCGTCGCTCCCCGCGTCATCCCCTCCGGCTGGCGCCCCGGCTCCACCTACCTCTCCTCCGTCAACTACGCCGTATAGCTAGCTGATGCGTGTGTTTTTTTTAGGTTTATTAGATCGATCACGAGGCAGTAGTCTCATCAAATTATGGGTTTAATTAGCTCGTCGAAATGAGTTTGTTGGCTGGGTTTTCGAGTTCGAGTCCGTGATATTAATTGTGAGGTCATTTGCTTGTTTAAAACTTAAATCGGATCGATTATTGGGTTGTCATTTGCACTCTTTTGATGTTGGGAGCCATTATCCGCTCTGCTCAACGGCAGCTCGGTTTTAACTTTTGACCAGCCAGGCTATGACGGTTCACACTATTATCCAGCTTTTGTGATTCAATCCTTACTTTCCAAGTTTAGTTCGATCTGTTGAATCAGCTGACGTCAATCTTTTTCGGAGAATTTACAGACGTGCCGGCGAGCGATAATGCTTAAGGCCACGATTGATTGATCTGTTTTAGTTTTGAGCAGTTTCGCTGCCCGTAGGTACTACTTTTCTAAGTATAAATTCGGTACCACTCGATAACTTAAATAAATGTACAAAATTTTATATTATAAATTTTTGGCAACAACTACTCAAGAAACTATAGGTGTGCTTGTATGCAAAAAAGATGCCCTTCCCGTTCCGTTCATGTATGATTGGACCGATTCACTATCATAAGTTCAGGAGGACTAATGGCAGGGAAACTAACTGTACTCAAACTAGCGTGTTACAAAACGAAATATCGTGGACAAGAATTAGTACACGCTTCACATGACAATACTTCTTTACATGGATTGCAAGTTTGCCAATACTTAATCAGATACAAAATTACATCCGAGGAACTGATTTATCAGAATCACAGCAACAGAAAAATACACTAGATAAAGCAGCATGCGCTACGTCCGTGTGAGATCCGTACGTGTGATGCTTGACACTTGTCAGCCAGCTAATTCCGACATCGACTTGGTGTCGTCGGGTCGGAGTCCGTTTGTTGTCACCTGTAAATTTGTAAAGTTGTTGGCCGACTCGCTTTGTGAATTTGAGTCGAAGAGCGTCTCCTGATCCAAATTAATTAAAGCCACAGCAACTATAATAAGTTGTAGGTAACCTAACGAGCTGCTCGATCGTTCACTTCACCGCTCGTTGTTGTCAGCTGCCACCGTCGTCTCGTCGTCGCCGCCGGCTGTGATGTCGTCGCGCCTGCAGGTCACCAGGCCTTCTTCGACGCCGGCGCCGTCGGCACCGCCTCTCCCGGATACGATCAGCGGCGAGTTCGTCGACGTCGAGCAGGGAGACAGGGGCTCTTCCACGGTGCTGCCGCCGCCGCCTGCTGCCGGCAGAAGAGATGTGTTCGACAGCAAGCTGTGTCGGGCGATGATGTTCTTCTCCGTTGTCATTGTGGTGCTCGTCGCAGTCGGCACGGTCGGCCTGCTGATTTTTACTGCTGTCTTGTTTGTCCAATAGCTCGACGAATCCGTTGGTACTGTGCAATATCTGCCTCGATCCTAATATATATGGGGCATTAATGATTTTCTATCTTAAACTATGTAACCTACTATCGGATTTTTGTGAATATAAATTTGCGAAGCAAAGTATATATAAAAAAAGATGGCACCTTCTGTTGGACATGTTAATTTTGGTGTTTGGGAAACGAGAGAACGAGAGAGAAACGGAGCAAATGGGGGAATGAATTGTTCAAAACAGTAATAGAATGATTTAATTTTCGCTTCACGTTCCGCCTTTCTCACGATTCCAAAGGAGAATATAACCGGGCCCAGCCCACCAATTAACCCATATGCGAATATGGAAGGATTAACTAGTCGCGCTTATCCGCCCCTGGTGGGTGCGTGATCAAATCCTAACAGCCGTTAGCTACAGATTCATTCAAGTTGCTAACCCATTAGAGCATCTCCAGCAAAGCCCTTAAACTAAACCCCTAATTAAATTTGAGGGATAAACAGAAAAAAATTAGATCCAGCAGGGCCCTTACTCAGGTCCCTAAAATAGGAAGCCCCCAAATTCACCTCCGGAGCACCCATTCCTGGGGCTGTGTGCGCAACCCCCATCTTAGTTTTTTTTTGCGCGACGAAAATCGACGAGCGCGTCTTTTCTTTTCCCTCCCGCGCGTGCTCCACAGCTCCCGCAATTTCTCTCCTTCCCGCGCCATCGCGCGCTGCCGCCACCCTCTATTTTTTTTTTGCCACGCCACTGATTCTGCTTCCGCCGCTATTCTCGATCTGATCCCTGCCACACCAGTTCGGCACCTCCATCTCCGACATCCATGGCGTGCGGCTGCGGCGAGAGTACCCCTGGACCTACGCCGTATCATCTTTGGCGGCATCCCCTTTTCCACGACGCTGATCGTCGAACAGGTGAGGCCGTCCGATCGATGTGTTGCCTGTATCTTGGATTCAGATTTCCTGCGACGTAGCTTGTTCAATTTCCTTTAGGTGTTTCATTATTACTTGATCACTCTTCATCAGCTATGTATACTACTTGATTACTTCAATACTTATCACTGAAGAAAAACCCATCGATCTATTGATTTTGTTTAAACACATACTGACCGCTCATTTTGCATTATATGAACTTGGAAATCTGGAAATTATTTTGTCACTTTAAGGGTTGTATAAACTAGATGCACTCAGTCTATAAATTAAAAAAACAGAAACTATTTCTAGCTATAAGTAATAATAGACACTCAACATTGTACTATTTTTTCTCTGAACTGAGAAGTGTGCAACCTCTAAATTGGGATTTGAACTTGTTAGCATCAGATAACTACACTGCAAAAGGCAAATATTTTACAGTGTGTCTTATAGCTATTGAGATTTTAGAGAAATTTGTTGGAAAAAATTTGGTAGTGCTATGTGCCGACATTGTCAGACTAGGAACTGCAAATAAATTTGATTAACTGCAATAGTTTATACACTATATGAGCATTTAGCATTTGCTAGTTGTCTTTTCTAATTTTAGTGCACTCCTTCCCCCAAAATTTTGTACTGTGTGTAATGCTCTTTACTGTGCATATTGTCAGCTTGCAATGGCTAGTCAAGGTCGAGGTCGAGGTGATTCCTATGTGCACATGATGTTTGAGGACACCGATGTGGATGCGTATTCATTAAGAACGCCAGTTGACGACCCTAGTTATATAACTAATGGTGCAAAAGGAAGTAACAAGCGATCAAGTAACTATACTACACAAGAGGACATCCAATTGTGCATGTCATGGGAGAGCATTAGCACAGATCCTTTCATAAGGAATGAGCAGCCAGGAAAAGCTTATTAGAAAAGGACTGCGGAACACTACCATGCCAACCGTGATTTTGACTCGGATAGGAATGCGAACTCTCTTGAGCACCGTTAGGGTATCATTCAGAAGGAAGTAAGCAAGTTTCAAGCATATTACAACCAAATCGAGCATCGTCATCCAAGTGGCATACCACATCAAGAGCATGTAAGATCAGTTGTCTAATCATCATTTTTGTACAATTTTGTATGTATGTGAACTAGAACTTTAATTTTATTGTAGGTTCTTGAAGCACAAGTATTGTATTCATCGAAGGATACAAAGAACAAACGATTTCCGTTTGTTGATTGTTGGTACAAGATAAGGAATTGTCCAAAGTTTTAAGCACTAGAATCCCACAAGAGGCCAAGGTCAAGGAAGTCGTCAATGTCATTTGAGGGAGCTAGTGAAGAACACGAAGAAGCACATGATGCTATCAACGGTACAATTCCTGATTCATCACAGCCGAATACTAAAAAAAGACCACCAGACAGGAAGCAAGCAAAAGAGAAGTTGAAGAATGAAGAAGGTGGGCCATACAAGGGGGTGATGAAAGATTTGCTTGATGACAAAGAAAAAGAGGAAAGTTGAAAGAAGAGAGATGGAGGGAGACTAAAGAGCTTCATGAGCGTAAGCTCTCGTTTGCTGAGCGTAAATTAATGTGGGATCAAGAACAAAAGATTATGTTCTGTGATGTATCCACCTTGGAACCAGATGTGAAAACATATGTGTTGGCTATGAGGGCACTAATTGCAGCTTCAAAGTTAGCTGCCCTCAATGGTGGCTTTAGTAGTACTAGTAATGGCTTTGATGGTGCTGGTAGTGGATTTGGAGGTGAATTTGGTGGTGGAGGCAATGGTGGTGGCAGTGATGAAGTTTGAGTTCTTTGTTAGAATAAGTTGGATTCTATTAGATGATCAGTCTGTCATTTGATAGCATTAAGTTGTCATTTTCACGATTGAACCAAGTCTTTATTTTGTTTTTGGTCATTTTTCAATTGTGTTTGACTTATTATCCTGCAAGAAACCAAATTAAAACTAAATGTCTATTCTTTTCTGCATTTGCCTAGTGTTGGTATGCTAATTTGTATTAATACTACCCAGCTTTGCAATGTCTATTGCCTTGCTGCTCATAGGGCTTAAATACTCATGCATATATGTACTAATTTCAGGGCATATACTGTGCTTTGACTGTGCTAAGTTCTTAGGTGAAAATAGTTCTAGCAGATTAGCAACAAATACAGAGGCTTGTCTTGCCATACGCCATTGGTGACGAAAGCAGCAAGGACCACCATGAACAACTCAATCACCAGGAAGCACATAATCATATCTTGGAGAGCAATTGTGGGCTGGGCTAAGATTACAAGAACTAGGAAGCACAAAGAAAATAAGTTGAAATATAATAGAAAATAAATGGGGGCTGAAAAATAGGAGCTACTGCTAGAGTTAGTGGCATTTTTGGGGCCTTTTGAAGGCAGGGGCAGCCCTCATTTGATTTTTAGGGGCTTTAAAATGGGGACTATTGCTGGAGATGCTCTTAAGCATCCCTATATATACCACCTAAATTCATAAACAAATCACCAAGCAATCAATCCTAAGCTAGACTATTGCACACCAAGAAATTAAGCATCAATGGCTAGCCGGGGCGCCTTCATCGTTTTTGCATTCGTCGTGGTGCTAGAGATCCTGTCAATCCCCATCTCTGGCTACGAGAACAACACCCAAGGCACCATGGCGCTGGACCCAAGCAGCGGCAGCTGGCACTCCGGCGCCGCCACGTGGAACGGCGACCCGCATGGACGGCAACGAAGGTACTCCCTCCAGTTTAATAATACTAAACGTTTTGTACTGTTCTAAAGTAAAACATTTTAAACATTGACTACAAATAACTTTAGAAATATTAATTTAGCAACTATAGATTAATCTTAAAAAATACTTCCACAAACTTATATATTTGTTGGTATTTCTATATGTATTATAATAGAAAAATATAGTTAAAGTTGTTTTCCCTGGACTGCGTTCATGTCCAAACGTCTTGTATTTTGTATTTTGGAGTACGTAATTGACTAATCATGCATGGTCATATATATCCTAATTAATTAAGGCTCCGCTCCGGTTAATTAATTATTAATGCATGTGGCGCGTGCGGTTACCAAAACGCAGTCGGGCAGCGGCCGTTCTCGTCGATGGTCGCCGGCGGCGGGCCATTACGCTTCGAGGACGGCGAACACTGCGGCGCATGCTACCAAGTCAGCACATATACTTATATTAATTGTACAATAATTTTACCATTAAAATGCATGCAATAGGTACATGCATGCAACTTATACGTGGATTACTGATTAATTCCTATAGATTGATATCGATCCCAATTAATCATGTAAACTAATTTTATTAGGTGTTTGCTATTCATCAGGCGCTTGATATTTCTTTTGATCCGTCAGTTGATTTTTTGGCCACTAGATTAGTTTGGAGATTCGTGCTCGTGTTGGGTCGGGGGGAACACAACCGTTAATGGGTCACAACCTTTTGCTTTTGTAGAACCCGTTAATGAACCAGAAAAAAATAAAGAACAGAGACACGAAAGGGGATCAGGGATCTTGTGAGGAGTGGAGGGCAAAGCGGCGATTCTGGCGAGCAAGGTTTTGCGGCGTCTCCCGCAATCTCGGCGGTGGTGCGATTCTCGAAGACCGGCAGGTATGATGTTCTCCCGATTCATTCACCCCCCTCCCCCACCCTAATTTTGAGAATCCTTTTGGCTGGTGTGAAGGATCATTTGTGAGATGGGCAAAGGAGTTTTATGAGTTGTGAATCGGGGTAGATCGGCACAGAGGGAGCTGGGAGGAGGAAGCGAGGGCTGGGTTAGTTTTTTTTTGGCAATCTGGCACATTGGATGAGCTCCATTTTTTCTTTTCTTTGTTTTTTCTCCGGGGGTGTTTCTGGTTGGGGCCTGTACGCGGCGGCGGCGGCATATTCCGGTGGTTATTAGCTGGGCCATGGTGGCAGCGCTACTCGTGTATACCTCTGTCACAATGTTGATGTTTGTTTTGTAATTAGCTCGAGAATTAGTATTGATACAGTACTAGTAAGTAGGTATAGTATACTAATGTGCCAGCCATATACCTATAAGTAATTTTGGTAGTGATTATATATAACATGCGGTGCTGATTTTATATAAGAAGAGACAGCATGTGTTTTTGTTTTAATTTCCCTCCAAGAGCTGATGATATTATACAATCGCTGCGGTTTCTGAATGAAATTAGTATGTGCATTCAGAGTGATATATGCCACTTAATTTAGATTAGCTCATTAGCTGTTTGAAAGCCTTATGTACGGAGAAAACACTAACAAACCATAGCAGTAGTGGGAGTGCA
>CM002478.1:3595553-3607150 GCA_000325765.3 Leersia perrieri
AATGCATGGATCACAATGTTGTGCGACATTGCTACTTATGAGCGTCTGGTCTTTTTTTGATTGTCACTAACCTATACTTGCACAATGAGTAGGCTCAACTTTGAATTATTTGCAACTTTTTAGTTGTAAATTAATGTTAAAAATCAATTATAATATTTGTGTAGCTACTCATTTTGTTCTTTGTAGTTTTATTGTTGATTACAAAAGAAAAATTGCACTTCCTAGTACGTGTAGTTGCCATTTTTCAGCACAATTGTAGCTATAACTTGGTGCAAGCTTGGTTATTTTTGTGCAACTATTGAGTTTGATTATTGGTGGTAACACCTTGTTGTTAATTTCCTATTAGCATAGCTGACCTCTTTGTTGCCATTTTTAGTACAAGTATATTGGTGCAAAGTCAGTTATAATCTGTGCAACTACTGATTTTGGTTGGTGATAACACATCCTTGTTCTTTCATGTTTAGCATAGATGATATTTTTGTTGTTATGTTTCAGTGCAACTATAGCTATAAATTGGTGCAAAGCCAGTTATAATGTGTGCAACTACTGATTTTGGTTTGTGATAACACCTCATTGTTAGTTTTCTGTCATCATAGTTAACCTTTTTATTATTTCCTAATGTTTACAGTTGCCATTTTCAATGATGAGCAACTTTCGATATCAATTTGTTTAACATCGATTATAAATTTGTGCAACAATTGATTATTGCTTCTACGAATTGTGCAAATGAACAAAACCACCACCCCAGATAATTTGGCCTCAACTTTGATAGTGATTCAATAATTTTATGTTAATTGTGACCATGCCTTGGTGATTCTAAAACTACAGCTAGCCTAGGGAAAGCTAATGGGGGTGTTTCTCTTTGCTGGATGGACAAATAGTTTGTTCTAGTTGCAGCATGCATCAATTGGTTTAGCAACTATATGAGTAGACTGATGTTATTGTGCGTGGACCATCTCTGTATTCTGTTTTCAACTCTAGAGATATTGTTTTTCTACTAAGATATATTGTTTTCAATTCAGGCTGGGCAAGTATATATGTAAAAGAAAGTACTCCTGAGGAGGAATTAGTAGCAGAAAGGGACTTCCAACCTAAAGAGCAACTGCAGAAGGTGAACAAGCTGTACGAAGTTGTGTACTAGTGACGCAGGTTGTGGCACATGAGATTGTCAAAGCTAAACAAGCAAATATGTGTCAAAACGCGAGAGGCAAAACTAACAAACTGCATTTTTTTTCTGTCTTTTTTGGGTATATATGTTTTGACCCTCTGATGTTGATTGGTGTTTTCCGATTGAGATGTTTCTTTCTCTTGACATATAGGTGTGTGTTTTGCTCATGAGTTTTGATCCTCTTTTCCCCTCATTAATCTTCACGTAATCTCATTGTGTCTTAAATAAAAGCCGTAAGCCCGAACGAAATAAAAACTCACTCAGGGGCTTAGAATTAATTTGTTTTCAGCCTGTTGCCCCTCTTCGTTCATCAAGTATGGCTCACGATCACGAGTCACGAGCAACTTTCAAAGCACATAAGCAAACCATCCAAACAAGACCCAATAACCCGTTACGTGGATTAGCGCTACATGGGGCAAGCGAGTGTCTGCGTCTGACTTTTTCGACGCACGAGATGACTTACGAGGATCGACTGATAGAACACTAAAATTTCAGGCATCTGATAGATAGGCGGCCCCATTTATTATATATGTACGACAGGTTAAATGCATAGGCAACAGTGCCTGCTCTGGGAACCCAGTGACGGTCGTGATCACCGACTCCTGCACCGGTGGCCCACGCCTCAACGAGCTTGCCTTCTTCGACATGAGCGGCACGGCCTTCGGCGCCATGGCTAACCGTGGCATGGGTGATCTCCTCCGCAACGAAGCAATAATCGACATCCAGTACAGGAAGTACCTACATGGCTACATACATGCGCTGCCAACATTAATTTCTTGAATATCGTCTAAGACTACACTTATTTCTAAGATGACTTGATATTTCATAAGACAACGAATCTGGATCATACTTAAAAAAATATCACGTCCTCTTATACATATATATCATATAAATAAATAAATAAAAGTGGAAAACGTAATTAATTATGATTTCATGTTTGACAGAGTGCCATGCAAGTATGACAGGAACGTGGAGTTTAAGGTGGACGCGGCGTCCAACCCGTACTACTTCGCCATCCTGATCAAGTACGAGAGCGGTGACGGAGACCTTATAGCAGTGCACATCATGGATGAGGGCAACAGTTGGTCGTGGATGGAGCATTCTGGGGCGCCACGTGGGCGATCAACTCCAAGGATGGCAAGCCGCTGCGCCCGCCCTTCTCGATCTGGCTCACCTCCGGCTCCGGCCACGAGCTCGTGGCTAACGACGTCATCCATCCGGATGGCGGCCCGGGTCCACCTACATCTCATCCGTCAACTACGCCGTCTGATACGGCGTGTTTAATGCCTTGTGTTTTGTTAAATTTAGGATTTTATTTGATCGCTCACGAGGCAAACTAAAGGCTCGTCGAAGTGAGTTTGGTGTTAGTGTTAGGGTTTTGTTAGTGTTAGGGTTTTCTAGTTCGAGTCACTGTGATCCTCCATATCCATCGCCGCTTCGAGCTGTACGTCTTAATTTTGCTTGGTTAGAACTTAAACCGGATTATTATTGGGTTGTCAATGATTTTGCACTGGTGTTTGATGGTTGACATGTTGATCTTGGGTGCCATCCGCGCAGCTCGATTGGTTTTGACTTTGACGAGCAGGCTGTGACGATTCACTGTATTATCGCTCGTGCTTGTGGCTGCGAGGACGAGCAAGGGAGATGATTGGGGTGGGCGCAACGCCGCCTGTGCACGAAGGAGGCGCGGTGTCGACGGGGCGTAGGGGGGAGAGGCACCCACGACCGCAGAAGTCATTGGCGTTGGTGGAGCGCGCAGGGACCAAGGAGGTCGTAGTGGAGGTCGGCGACTCCGATGGCGCGCCGCAACGACGGGAGCACACCGGCGAGGCGTGGCGCGGCCGTGGAGGTTGCTGTCACCAGCAGGGAGCGCCGATGGAGACCAACGCAGTACACTCCCATATCCGGTCCATCGATGACGGTGAGGCGAGGGGGGCGGGGAGGTGGCCACTGACGGGGGACGTCAACGACGTCATCGGGGGCGCGGGGAGGGTGGCCGCTACCGGCGGAGGCCACCGGCGTCGATGGGGCCACGGGGAAGTCGACCGGCATGGACATGCCGCCGAGGAGGCCACCGGTGTTGACGGGGGCGATTTCAGAACGAAATTGATTGGGTGTCCCAAACGTAACACTATATAGATAATTGTGTGTCTTGTACTCTAATTATTAAGCCAACTGTCCTAGTTTAGACTAAAGGATGTCCTATTGTTTAGGTTAAGTGGTGTCCTACGTATACATACATGTATTAGTACCACTGCAAACTAAAATTACTATGGTGTCATGTGCATCCACGTAGATTCGCCCCTGCCGTGTTGATGGGCCGCGAGGGCGTCGCCAAGATAGAAAAATGGTAGCTCGCTAGAGTGAGGAGGAGAAAAAAAACTCTAGAGAGAGACAGTGTGCGCACGGGATTTATCTTCAGTTTCCGTTTCCTCCACCGTTTGGCCCGTTGGTGGTCCAGACCGTGCGCCCCCAGCGCATAAGCGCCCAATAGGATCAGTGAATACAAGCAGCATGCGGTCCGTGTGGTATCTGTACGTGTGATGCTTGATTTAAAGTATAATACTGAGAATTATAATATTGCCATTTCATCACTTAATTTATATGAAATTTATATTCTCCTTGAAAACTCTGAATTTATTTATTTATAGTTTATCCATATATTCCTTTCATCAATGTGTAATAGTACATAATAACAATAACAGTAAAAAAAACCAAAAGAAAGAGAGGTGACAATTTATCTTCCAAGTCAAACTTAAAACTTACTACATGCATCCTAAAATATAAGCAGTTTTTGATTTTTCACGATCTTCGAGATGCTACCTTGACCAATAATATTTATAAAATATGCTATTTCAAATATTGGCGCACACCACTACCAAGTTCTTGTTTTGCAGTTTGGGCAGTTTGCAAGAATGGAGGGAAGGAATACGGTCCATACAAAATTCCATTTGCAATTTGATGACTTGCTGCCTCTGTTAAATGATCTCCATCCCATGAAACATACTTCGATGGGTCGGGACAAACTTGTGACCCGCTAGACCCGCATCCTATTCTCAGTGACATGTTGTACGGTTGACCCGCAACACCGCAGCATGCATATAAGGGAGCTGCAAAACCTGCATTGTTTATTTAAGCACATATACAGCTTTGAGTTTTAGCATATGGTGTATATATATAGATATGAGTAAGAAATTAAATGATAGAGGGTTTCATGAAGAACATATATAAAATAGAAATATATTAATTAAGTTGTAATTGAGCCCAATAATAAATTTAAATTAGTTCCAGAGATTTTGACCTACAACAATAATAATCTGCATATCTTACCAATAGCAGCAACAACAACAACAACAACAACAACAACAACAACAACAACAACAACAACAACAACAACAACAACAACAAGATAATAAAGATATAAATAAATAAATACAATGCCATTAATTAGTAATTAAATAAATGTAGAACATATATCTTACCAAGAGTTTGTGCATTTAGATACAGTTGTGACTGGGCTCCATAATAATCTGCATACACAATATTTATGAGGGGGTGAAGCAGCCTGAGCTTGGCCAACTCCTCCATGAGCATAGTGTTATGGTAAGCTGAGAGCTCATTGACACTCTTGATGCAGCCAAAGTTGTCATAGTCTGCAGTGTTGTTGCTCTGGTAAATAAGCAAGAACCATGGTGAACACCCAAACATGTAGTTCCCTGGGACTATTAGGGTGGTAGCTCCAAGACTGATTAAATCCTGTAATAAAAGAAAATGTGTATTGTTAATGGAGTACATTTTTTTAGAATTAATTAACTTCATTGAGTACTTTAGAAATTAATATCTGTTTAATTATGGAAATTAATTAATCAAACTATCATTATTTTCATTAATTCGCCATATTTTTATTTATTAGCATGACAGATATTTTGCCGCATAATTATTTTTCTCAAGATTTCCTATTAATTTATAATAGAAAATGTACAAGTTTGTTATTTTTTCGTTATTTGAATTTCATTCAAGTGATCATATTTTTTTTTAAAAAAATAAACCATATATTGAAGATATTTTTCGCTCATCTTAATCTTAATTATGGAAATAAATGAGAAAAATAAAAATGAACATTTTAAGAAATTAACATATATATACATATATATTACATTGAGAGCAGAAATGATAGCATCTACCACAGATGGAACCCAAGATCTGATCTCGTCCATGGGCTTTTTATTGGCTAGACCAATGATATAATCCACACCTCCAATTTCTCCCACAACGAACAACGAACTGGCCATGACAGCGCTCACACCTGAGGTTAATTAACTTGTTAACGCTGAATTAAGCAGAATTATATAATTCATTAATAGTACTACTATACATAGAGAAACATCTTGCGTCCATTGAGTTTGCCCATCCATACATCCATAGTCAATTTCTGTGACTGTTGTTGTTACAAATGGGGCCCACTTAGTCCTATTTGTCGGTGATTTTGTTACATTCTATAGACGTCCATTGTATGGACGGTAGGTCGTTCCCTTATAAATACATGCTACACATATATATTAGGATAATTTGTTCCATTCTTCTGACAATTAAACATTTTATTAATTAAGCTCTTAATATTATGTCAATTCACAATACACTCCATATATATGTACCAGAAGCATTTATATGGCTTACTTGATCCTTGAGAGATGGTAGGCAGAAGGTTCTTCAACGACTGAAGCTGAGTGCTCAGGGAATCAGTATTCCATGGATTCATGTTTGTAAGTTTCTTAAAGGCCGAATTGTTGAGCGCCTGCGATGCCGCCACAGCGAAGTTCGCCCCGTCCTTGAAATACTCCGCCGTACTTCCGCCCTTCGACGGCGGTTGGAAAGGAATGCCATATGCTTGAGCTGTACATATGTATACATATATATATATGCATTGAACAAAATAATGAAGTTTTTGGTGAGCATTATATATATGGAACTAAAACGAAATATATATACCGATGAAGTCGACGATGATTCTGCCGTCACTATTCCGGCCGCTTGGCTTGTGGAAGTATGTTTCTCCATAAGGAAGTCTGTTGGCGCCGCAAGCGCTGTTCACAAGGCAGTTATTTCCGGAATCCGTATTCGAATCGCCGAAACTAAAGATACGACTGAAGCAACAAAGCGGTGCGACGGTGTCGCAACTGATCAGCGGGACAACGGATGCCAAAAAGAGGATAACTACAGGTACTGAAAGCTTGGAAGAATCCATATATAGGAAACTTTATATCTAGATTTCTGCCTTGTTTGATTCTGTTGCAAGATAGCAAAGGAATTGCTCAATTGGGAAATAAGATAGAATTTGAAGCAGGGAGAAAATTCAGATGGATTAATGTCTGTAAGCTCAGGAATGTATCATGTTTGATTGTTTCTGGATTGCATATCCTCACAGTATATATTTGTGTAGTAAGCATGAAGCATGTATCCTCCTTTTATAGAAGAATATTTTCCACACATGTAATATCTTTTCTTTTTTATACTGTATATTGAGACAATTGCCAACAACCATCATGCGCTTATATAGGACAATACATTAATGGTCCGCATGTTTGTGTGTGTGTCTATATATATATATATATACACCGCGCACCCACGCAACCTCCGAGCGTCCGTGAATACCGTTTTCCTTCTTTGGTGCACAAACTAAACATGTTGCTTCCTAAATTCCGCATGGGGCCCACTAAGATTATTTGGAAATAATCTCAACCGCGTGACGCACGTCCATGTGCCATCCATGCGTGCACTCATCTTCCTTCATGTGGGTCCTATTTAGTATTTGCGTGCCCGTTAATCTTTGCATGCAGCTAATCACATAGATAAGTTTGTTTCTTTCTAAACGAGAACACACCTGCATGCAAATCACCTCCCAGATGCAAAATAAATTGAGTAAACCAGTAAATGTTTTGTTTCTTCTAATGTGTAATTAAATCCAGTAAATCAACCGAAAGTAAATATATTAAATTACTTATTAAATCTGTAATAAATTGAGGTAAAAGATGTAAAACATATATTAAATCTGGTAAATCTGGTTAAATAAAAGTTTAATAAATTAATAATCTGGTATTGTCGCTAAGTAAATTGTGTAAAACACATATTAAATTACTTAAAAAAATAAACATAGTAAACCAATGGTAATCTGATTAAATAAAAGATTAAAATATTACTCATAATTAATAGGACGTGACTAGACAAACACCGGACGCCAGTTAGGCCTTAGCGCGACCCTTCCAAAAAAGAAAAAATCCACTCCATCTAAAAAAGACATCATCTACCTATACTTTAAATACAATTTTCTCTTAAACTACTCATCCAATCTACAATCCGATTACACCGTTGTGTTCGTAACAATTAAATCTTTATAAATGGATCTCACATGATCATATTTACCTTTAGATTTCACTAAGTTACTTCCTGGACATACAAAAGTTATACCCTATAGAAAAGTTACATCGCTTAGAACAAAAAAGTTACATCCATATTCTATATAAGTTACATGCTTCACAAATAAAAGTTACATCCTCTACAATTAAAGATATATATCCTATAGAAAGTTACATCCTCAGAATTAAAAGTTACATTCATCAGAAGTAAAAGTTACATCCATCAGAACTAAAAGTTACATCTACATCCTATAGAAGTTACATTCTTCAAAATTAGGACTTACATTCTCTAGAACAAAAGTTATATTCTATAGAAGTTACATCTCTCGGAACTAAAGTTATATCCCCAGAATTAAAATTTACATCCCACAGAACTAAAAAGTTACATCCACATTCTATAGAAGTTACATCCTTCACAAATAAAAGTTACATCCTCTAGAATTAAAAATACATCCTATAGAAAGTTACATTCCCAGAACTAAAAGTTACATCCCTCAGAACTAAAAGTTACATCCACATCCTATAGAAGTTACATCCTTCAAAATTAATAGTTACATCCTCTAGAACAAAAGTTACATTCTATAGAAGTTACATCCCTCGAAACTAAAGTTACATCTTCAGAATTAAAAGTTACATCTCCAGAATTAAAAGTTACATCCTCAGAACTAATTTATGATTTTTCATCAAAATATAATCATGTGAGATCTTGTTGTAAAGATTTAATTGTTACGAACACAACGGTGTAACCGGATTATAAATCGGATAAGTAATTTAAGAGAAAATTTCATAAGAAGAAAAAAAGAGGCACAACCTAATACCAAAAGTACTTGCATGCATGTCTAGCATGGGATGACATGGCGCGTGCGCAGCGCCCCGCGCGGAAACCACGTCCGTGGGACACATGTCACACGCTCAACGGGGGCGCGGGTTAGAACGAGATAGCGCCCAGGCTCTGAATAGATTTCACATAATTAATACCATAGATGTGGATCACTGTATCACACGTGTCAAAAGTTCTGGACATTTGCCCCGTTCTCTGCTAGTGCACTTTATAACTTCCATATATCTCTACCATTTAAAATTGCCTTTATGCATTTGTTAACTGCAATTATTCTCCAATTTTTATATTCATTTTCATGCTTAGTATAATATAAACTATAATTAATAAAGCACAAATTAAGAAGAATCCTCCACAGTTGAGGTAGAACTATATAGAACCGTAGAAGATCCGCAAAGAACCATGAAATATAATGTTGACTTCGAAGTCTCAAATAATTGTCCCTAGTGCATGCACAAAACCAAACAAGATCTGTGACCTGCCATGCATTATCACCTTTAAAAGTGTAGATTCCTTATTCTGGTATTATTTAATTATTTGGCAGTACCGATCTGGGTCATTAGACGAAATAAGTAGGCCAGTTATGTATAATATACCAATGCATAGTTTTGGACTCTTGCGAAGTGGCCCAGTTAGAGAGATTGCGTACATCAAATTAAATCCTAAATAACTACATTTAGACTCTTAAATAACAAAAATAATTGATATAATATGTTGTATATATTATATTTTTTTTATCATTTTGATTTTATTTAAATATATATACATCAAGCATCAACAAAATAGACGATTTAAATTTTCATAATTATATATATACTAGCAATATGTCCGTGCGTTGCAACGGTAAGGAGGCTATGGGTCATTGCGTTGGCTCACATGGCTGACTATCCCATTGTGATCACTTCTCCCTAATCATGAAAATGATTTTATGTTACATGAAAAAATGGCATTGTAACTGTGGAAATATAATCTGATGTTATCTCATAGGGTAAACAAAGTAGGACTTAGGACTTGCCCATGACTAGCTGGGAGATGACCATTACCGACGTTAGTGTTTATGCACCGATTTAAAAACCCCACATCATCCGATCACTACTACAGATCCGGCCATCCAGCACAGCCCATTAGCAATGGGATATGCGGACCGTGACGGAACGTAGGCCCTGTCACGGTCCAAGATCTAAAACCATGACTGGTAGCGTGAATCGGCTAGGGCCGTGATGGATTGGAAGAGAACTGTCACGGTTCGGCATAAAAAACCGATACTAGCATATCGGTAACGGCTCAGAAGTTAAAACCGTGACAGATATCTGTAAATGGTAACGAGTTTTAATTGTTAAAACGTTAGAGATATAGAAACCCATCTATCACGGTTTAGTGTTTCACAAACCGTTACCGAAATTTGATGGCTATTGTCGGAGCGTAAACTCCTCCACCGGGGATTCGTGGAATCCCTTTTTTGTTCGGCCCAGGGGTACGGGTGGATCCGAGTACTGCAACTGCGTGGGGAAATGAGTAAACCCGATTCCGGGTGAGAATGGAGATAAGGGTTTATACAAGTTCGGCCCGCAGGATGCGTAATACCCTACTCCTGTTGTGTGTCTAATATCGTGGGAAGAAAGCTTTTGCTTACAAGCGTGGGTGTATTTTTCTAAGTCTCCCCCTTTTTACTGTGAGCCTGGGTCTCCTTTTATACTCAAGGGAACACCACAATGGCTCTCTCTTTCTCTTCCTTTCCTTGGACGTCAAGAGCAGATTACTCCACCCCGACATCACAGGCACGCCAGCACGCACTTCCCTTATCCACCGCGTAATCCGGGATCAGGAGTGGATTTGGTAGGACAGGTGCTGCAGGCTTCGTAGGGTCTTGTCGCTTTTTTCCTTGCCGGAGCTGGTAGACCATAGGGCAGGTTGATTGTAGGGGTTTGTAGAAAACCTCGCCCTCCTCCTCCACGCTGCTCTCTGTCGCATTAAATGCGATGGAGACGGGGCAGAGGGGGCGTCCCGTCGCAGGCGACCGCACGGTCACCCACGACTGCCGTGGCTGCCCACGCCTCCTCCCCTCGGTCAGAGGGAAAGAAGTGATGATAGGGGATGGCAGCGCCGTTTCACATCGCCATTAATGCGGTGAGGCCGTGCCAGCCCTCATCTATGCGGAAGTTGGGAGCACAGCGTTGCTTCCTTTCGCGCGTTTTCTAAAGGGCGAACTGGTGCGGGTCATCTACAGGCCCCCCGGGTGCTCCCCCGGGGTGGTCTGCTTCCTCCCGGAGGGGGTCCCGGGGTTCACCCGGGCCACACACCCCGGGTTTAATATTCTTTGTTACTTTGCTTCGGTGGGCCCAAGGCGCTTTATATCACTGTCACGTGGTACCCCCGGGCCCATATCACCGACAGCTATATATACCCCAGCTTGTTGAGAAATTTGGTATCCCAACCCATATAATTTTCACATTTCGGGTGGGAGGTGAAGGAGGGCGATTTTTTGCCAAAAAATCAAGAAAAAATACATCAAATCTTAGATAAGGTAATTAACTCCGGTTGTATAATTTTTATTATCAATATTTAGTTATACTAATATTAAAAAATTATTTTGTAGATGGCAGAGAGAAGATGGATGTACGTTGCAAATCGACTAATCGAGGAGTATCGAAGAGGTGTTACGGAATTTCTAGCCATCGCTGAGAACAATATGTGTGAGAGCATGAAGGATCATATGCGATGTCCTTGTATTGACTGTAAGAATGAAAAGCTGTGGCCCGAGAAAAGATAAGTGCAAAGTCATCTGATATGAAGGGGATTTATGGCAGGCTACACTTGTTGGACAAGACATGGTGAGATAGAGCCGGTCAACAACGTTGATGGAGGGGAGAGAGGAGACCAGGATGAGGACATGGAAGAAGCACACCATATGTTCATTCCTTCAGCCCTTGGGGGTGAAACGTATGATGTTGACCCGAACACACTTGACGCAATGTTACGGGATGTTGAGCCTCAAGAATACAACGAGGGACTATGAGAAATTCACTAGGTTGGTATCAGACTCGGAGACACCGGTATACGAGGGATGCAAGTCGAAGCACACTACACTGTCAATTGTACTTGAGCTGATGAAATTGAAGGCTAGTAATGGTTGGTCTGACAAGAGTTTTACCGAACTGCTTGACTTATTAAGAGATCT
>CM002478.1:3618035-3652186 GCA_000325765.3 Leersia perrieri
ATATATATATAACACTAATTTTACAACGTCGTACTACGTGGATCATTGATTAATTCCTAGATCGATTCCTAATCACGTATTCCATATAGTTGACGTTGGAGCTAACCAACGTCATCTGTTACTGTCCGGAGGGAGTAAGTAATTGTATTGTACATGTATCACAGGTTAAATGCTACGACGCCAGAGCCTGCTCCGGAGAGCCAGTGACCGTTGTGATCACCGACTCCTGCCCCAGCTGCCCAGCCGACAAGAAGGCCTTCTTCGACATGAGCGGCACAGCCTTCGGCGCCATGGCTAACAATGAACTGGATGATCGCCTCCGCAACGTAGGAATCGTCGACATCCAGTATAGGAAGTACGTAATCGCATGCACGATTTATTGTCTTATGAAATATCACATCTTTTTATAGCCACTTATACAAGTGAAAAGCATATGTCTAATTAATGAATTTTTTTTATGTTTGACAGGGTGTCATGCAAGTATGGCACGAACGTGGTGTTCAAGGTGGACGCGGCGTCAAACCCTTACTATTTCGCCGTCCTGATCGAGTACGAGAACGGCGACGGCGACCTCAAGGATGTGCACATCATGGAGCAAGGCGACAGGTTATCAGCGATGGATCACTCGTGGGGCGCCACGTGGAGTATCAATTCCAAGGACGGCAAGCCGCTGCGCCCGCCATTCTCGATCTGGCTCACCTCCGGCTCCGGCCACGAGCTCGTCGCTGAAGATGTCATCCCCTCTGGTTGGCAGCCCGGGTCAACCTACATCTCATCTGTCAACTACGCCGCCTGATGACCTTGTGTATGTTAAATTAATTAGGGTTTTATTAGATCGATCGCTCGCGTGGCAAACTATAGGCTCGTCAAAGAGAGTTTTGGTGGTAGTACTGTTAGGGTTTTGTTAGTGTTAGTGTTTTCGAGTTCGAGTCACTGTGATCCTCCATCCATCGCCGCTTGGAGCTGTACGTCTTTTTGCTTGGTTAGAACTTAAACCGGCTTAATTATTGGGTTGTCAATTTGTCATTGATCTTGCACTGGGTGTTTGATGCGCGCAGCTCGGTTTTGACTTTGACGAGCATGCTGACATGCAAGAAAACGAGAGGATGTCCCTTAAAGGAATTAAAATAGTTTCCTGTCGGTTCACTCTATTATCGCTCGCTTGTGTCATTTGTTCTCTACTGAATCAGCTTACGTCAATCTGGAGAATATAGAGACATGCCGGCGAGCAATACTTCTTTACATGGAATTGCTCGTTTGCCAATATTTAATCAGATACTACAAAATTACATCTCAGAGGAACTGATTTATCAGAATCTATCCCACCAACAGAAAAATATAAAGCTAGCTAAGATCATCTTTAGCAAAGACCTTAAACAAGCCCCTTAGCTGGTTTTATTAGAGCATCTCCAGCAATGGCCCTTATTCTCAAGCCCCTAAACATTAGATGAGGGCTGCCCCTAATTTCTATAGACCCCAAATATATTTTCAACTTCAGCAATAGCACTTATTTTTCAGCCCCTAATTTGTTTTTCTTCTATATTAACATACATATACACATATTATACCTAATTTAACACCATAATAATTTAAATATGGGTATTTCTAACATGTAGAACTCAACCATATTTAAATTATTTAAATTTGTATTCTAAAACATCATTATATGAATTCAAATTTAACATTCCAAAAAATGATATGTGCTACACGCAAATACTAGACTCCACATGAATGTTCAATAGTTCAAATATTTATAAATAATAATATATATACAATACATAGTTTGTTATGTAATATATATGCAAGATTTATTAGCTATGCATGGTATATGAACATATTATTCAAAATGGGGCTGGGTCTAGAGCCCCTAGAACTAGAGACTAAGGGGAGGATTTGAAAGCCTTTCTATTTTGAGGGCTTCAATAGAGACCTTGCTGGAGATGCTCTTAAAGCCCTCAGAATAGGAAGGCCCTCAAATCCTGTGCGTCAGCCCTTAGTCCTGAGAGCTCTATACCCAGCCGGCCAGCCCTCATTCCCAATAGTACATCTTGCATATATATTGCAATGCAAACTGTGTGTATTATGCATGCGCTATTATTTATGAAACTTTTACTATTGAACTTGGTGTCGAATGGAGTCCGTTTGCTGTCACGTGTAAATTTGTAAAATTATTACGTGATTCTTATTGTGATGTAAGCGTCCATATATATAATTAGAGCGTGACTACATAACGTCCGTCCATCCACCAACAAACTTGATGACATCACCAAAAAAATGGTTGGGGGGGGGGCAAATTTGGGACCGTCGAGCATTAGATCCGGTACCCCAAGCACCGGACATGATATCCTGGTACCGGATTTGATACTCCTATGATAGCAAACAAATGTTACATGATGCTTCTTCTATCTCGCCGATCGACATCCGTGTGCGGCCGGTCGGAGCGACAACGGCGGCGGCGCACCTTCATGACAGCAAGGACGTAGGCTGGACAGGATGGATGCATAGGATGGGGTGGATCCCAGCCATGGGGGTCACCATAGCGCGTCATCGCCGGCGAGGTGCGGCCGGAGGGGGGTGTCGACGTTTAAGATCTTGACTATGGTATTTGCAAGATATGGGGATCGTCGGTACCAGGGTATATGCGAGATTGAAGTAAAAGAGATGGAGACGATGATTTTTATAAAGGTTCGGACCCCTTATCCGACACATAATAGCCCTACTCCTGTTGGCCGAAGCTAGTGTTGCTCTATATTAATTAGAATCACTCAAATACAACATTTGGGATAACCTATGTAGATGTCGTCGACTTGACGACTTGTAGTCGACGACAGGGATGATGCTAGATCCCTCTTGTCGACTTCCGCAGAAACCATATTGGGTCTGTAGGCTTATCTCTCATATCGATGTTTGGCGGCGTATGTTGGTATCTGTTCTAACTTGTGTGTCCATCTGTGTCTTGTTCCCTCCTAGGGGGTCACGTATATATACCTATAGATGTCTCCTTTTCCAAATAGAACTAGGACAATATGAATACAATCTGAGTAGTCATTATAGTTTCTATATATAACTCTTCTTATCTTTTCTTATCCAGATCTCCTTCTATATACGAGGTAAGACTTGGTATATATGGGCACGTCGAGCTTAATCGATTAATCTATAACCATGATAGGGGTCATGGACGATGTCGGGACAATGGTCATCAACGCCACCGGCAGCATGGCCGGGAAGGAGGTGGTGGTGGTGACTGGTGAGGAACTGTTGAAAATATAAGCACATAATGATTTAATTTATCGCATAAATAAATCATGACATTGTATAAAGAAAACATGGCAACACATGGATAAACAAGCGTGAACAGATCAATAAAATTTAATCTAAACATGTATACTAATGAGCTACACATGAATAGATTAAATAGATGTAGTGCTAGATTAAACATAATAAACTTGTACAGAGGGTTGTGCTGAGGAGGATGATTCGGTGCAGCGCGGACAACTTGCGGTGGAAGATGTGGACGACGGCAAGCCACAATCGATCGACAAGAAAGGCGAGCCGTGGTGGACAAACAGCAAGCTGTCGCACGGAGCGCTTTCCAAAAACCTTATTCGCCCTCTCTCGCTGCAGGACTTCACGAGGACGATGGTTCCAGAGACCTTCTCTCCCGATCGCCGGTGCATGTCGGCGGAGGGGATGGAGTCGACTACGGTGACAGCGCAGTACAGAGGAAGGCAAACCCTGGATTGTTTTTCACGTACGTTGCGTAGAGGTAGCGGTTCGGTATATAAAGGACATGTGATCAGTACGCCTTCCATATCGGAACCGAACCGGATAGTCACGTGTAACCTATCCGAACTCTACACCACCTCGCGCAAGGAAAGATTCGATAAGTTTCCAAAACTAACTCTAGATATTCCGTTCAGTGCAGCAAAACAAAACTGCAAAAGGAAGCCGCGTCTGCACAAGAACGAGGAGCCAATTTTGGCGGACCATTCACGCGCATGTCGCGTGCGCGCGCCATCTGGCCGTGCCAGCGCCCGGCGAGGCGAGCGAGCGAGCGCGCGTGCGTGTTCCTCTACTTCTCTCTTGCTCGAGGGACTAGAGAGCACTCTCCTATTTAAGAAGGTCTCACTCTTCTAGAACTAGTAAGGTTCACATGTGTGCTTCTCATGAGGTAGGCTTTTGTGATTTTCTAAGAATTATTCTTCAAATATGTCTTAGCTCACTTAATAATTCCAACAGGAGCGCCATCATAGAAGAGGATAAAGGAAAGGCAGAAAATCCATTGGAATGAGAAGTGAGTGGGTGAGGATGTCTCTTTGACAGGAGTATGTATCGTAGTCTTTCTTATATAATTATATAATTATGTATGATGGGTTTGAGGCTTTGAGTCGAATCATGATCCAAAGCCACATCTGCAGTAAGTTGTAGGTAACCTAACGATGGAGCTGCTCGTTCACCGCTCGTTGATGCCGCAAGCTGCCACCGGCCATGATGTCGTAGCGCCAGGTCACCAAGCCTCCACCGACATGAAATTGCAGTCTTGCAGATCATATTTGAGCAAAGAGAAAAACCGATGCACCGTAACTGTGTAACGAAATGTTAACAAATTTAATGCTGCAGCAATTTAACCTAGTTTCTTTGCCAGTTCAACTATCTCATTCAAAATTTTATTTTTCCTACAATATAAAACAAGAGGCATATAAAATACCAGACCTTGCACAGGTGGCAAGAGTTAAATTACACCAACCTAGAAATTCCAATAATTTAACAAAAATATCCAACAAGAAAGAAATTCATCTGGAAAATACATAAAAACAAATTATTCAGGTATAGAAAGGAATTGGAGCTTTCCTATATAAGATCATGCCACACAAAATTTCTGTACTATGTGCATGTTGGCCAAGACTATTTTTAATTCTTTGCTCTCTCTATCTTTCCAGAAGCATCTTGAATGGCCATGAGAATTTTAGTTCCCTATGCTTCATCCAACGGCCATGATTTCTTCTCTTTGTTTTGTCATTTTCTATATAAGATGGCTACCATTCATTTGCTTATGTGGCCCATTCTTGTGAAGATTTGGGGTTCAACTTTCACTTAGAGAGATTTTAATATAATAGATGATCAAAATAGTTATTTTGTTAACCAGTGATTTATTAACTCATCACAATATTCAAGATATACTCCCTCCGTCCTCAAATGTTTGTCGTCATTAATTTTTTTAATATAAGTTTGACCATTTGTCTTATTCAAAAACTTTTATAAAATATGTAAAATTATATGTATGCATAAAACTATATTTAATAATGAATCAAATGATAGGAAAAAATTAATAATTACGTATAATTTTTAAATAAGACGAACGGTCAAACTTGTGTTAAAAAGTCAACGTGACAGACAGGAGAGAGTACATAGTAAGTACTGAAAGCAGAGTTATCTGCGCAGTGAAGGCTGATGCCTTTTCTATAAAATCCAAGCTCAACCACACGGACACGAAGCCGGACAACACCCTAGATGCGGTGAGCCGGCAAGGCGGGGATGCATGTCAAGCCAGTCCTGGCAGAGGCGACGCTCGCAGCTCCAGCCCATCCCATTCCCAGCCTCCAAAGTGATCCTTCCTAAGCGTCATGGGAGAGAATTAGGGAAAACCGGAAAGAGATAAAGGAAATATTCTATCTCTAAATATATGTCTAACATGGAAGACTGGGATGATCTCGTCTTGGTCGCCGATGGCCGTTGACCCTTGGAGTAGCGAGAGGCTGAGCTCTACAAGCTGGGCTGATTGGCGGCGGCGGCGGTGGCGGGCAGATCTTCGAGGGCACTGGTTGAGGATTTTTTGGGGCGAGCGGAAGAGAGAAGTGCAGGCACAACGAGAGGAGCCCGACTTTCGTCGGTTTATTACTGTGGTATGGGGAGACGTAGCGTTTTCTATTTTTCGGGTGTAATGGGCTTACGGGCCTGAATTTCAATGTGAAAAACAGGCCTTCGAAGCAAGTTTATATAGTCTAGAATAAAAATAGTCATGGGCCTGTATTTTACATTGCTTTTGGGTCCAATACCAGGCCCCTAAGGGGAGAGATAGAAGTCTGGGTCGGCTCAGGACGGGAGGCGACCGCGAGCAAAGCTCTTGCCGTGGCGTCGGCCCCCCACTGCATCGATTTCCTCTCGTCTCCTCCCGATCGAAGCGCGAGCCGCTGTTTTCTCCGCACCGGTGAGCATCCATCCATCAAACTCTTTTTTTTTCTAGATTTTGCATTAACCCTAGCTAGGCTATCTTAATCCAGATCTGGCTTAATAACCAATCTTATAAGGGAAGGGGACTAATAACAATTTTTTTATTCTCAAATAAGTTTAGGGTTCAACTGAACCCCATGTCCGCGCCTGGTAATAAGGCAGTGGCGGCGGCGGCAGGCGGCACATATGCAGGCATGCGGAATCCGACTCCCTCCTCCTCCTTCCTCGATGACCTTGCCGTCGACGGCAACTGCGATGGCGATGTACCCCTAGACTCCTACCTCTTCGAGGGTTTGTCCTGCCCCGAACAACTCTTTTGGGCCTACTTGGAAGCCTGTCCATGTGGGGTTGTAGTCGAAGAGCGAGAATTTTTTAGATCAATTTTGCCACCCCGTGGATTAGACTTATTGGCCGAAAGTCTGTGATCTCCTCGGCCCCTTCCTTTTTGGGTAGGAGAACCACATTTGCAGAATTGAGCAGCTACAAGCTATTGCTTCGGAGGTCAGAGAAGGAATTAATTGAGCAGCTACAAGCTATTGCTGTTTGGGTGAAGATTACTAGCATTTGATCAGAAATTGAATATTAAACTCTGCCAAAGAACAAAGATGATTATGAACAACAACTCATCACATAATTTGAGGAACAAAATCAAAATCGAAAATATTAGCGAGTAAATTTATAAGACGGAGAATGGAACACTAAAAATGAATGTATCAAAATGACAAAGAAATTAGAGAAAAATAAATAGAATGTAGCACAAGATAGAGGAGTTGTGAGGCAACAAGCTCCAGACATAAACTCTCATCGAATCCACCAAATCATGCGACTCATGAGGCATCAAAATTCCTACCAAATCTACTGATGATGCAGGGCATTAAAGTTGCCATCAAATGCATTGACAATGCAGGGTATTGAGGTCAACAAGCAACTTTTTATCAGTCCACGAACCTGACGATCAGTCCACGAGCCCGATATTTGCCGGATTAAAATTGTAGCCTCCTTTCCCAACGGATTGGACCAAATACAACGGGTGTACCGACAATTTATTCGGAGACGGGCCATCAAGCGAAGGTTTTGGCCCACAACTGAGAATTTTTACGGGCCCGTATTTTATACCTGGGCCAATTACAACCCTTCCAAGGAGGCCCTTCATCTTATTTTTCTTCTGGATTTTGCATTAACCTTAGCGCTAAGGTTCTCTTCCGCTTAATTTGCCTTAATAACCAATCTTATAAGGGAGGGGACTAATAACAGTTTATTCTTTCTTCTCAAAAAGTTAACTAAACCCTAATGTCCTACGCCCCTGCGAATAAGGCGGCGGCGGCGGCGGCGGCGGCCGGCACATATGCGGGCATGCGGAATCCGCCGACTCCCTCCTCCTCCTTCCTCGACGACCTCGCCGTCGACGGCGACTGCGACGGCGATGATGTCCCCCTAGACTCCTCCTACCTCTTCGAGGGCTTGTCCTGCCCCGACGACCCGCTCGACCAGGTCATCGGCCCCGTCGACACCGCCGCCTTCGCCCATGGCTTCTTCGACTCCTTCGGGGTTGATTTCTCCCCGTCCCCGCCGCGTGACACCACTCCCGCCGTCGCCGACGACGGGGACTTCACCAGCGACATGCTCATGGAGGCCGTGGGGCTTGGCGCGTGCGCCACGGAGAGTCCCCTCTACGGCGGCGGCGAGCGCGGCGAGGACGAGACGGGCTCCAAGCTCGCCGCAGCGGCGGAGGACATGGAAGCTGAGCCGTCGTTGGATGTGAAGCCCGTGGCTGGGTTCGGCGCAGGAGTTGGAATTGGAATCGGAATCGGCGGCGGCGGCGGCGGCTTGAGCGCGGCGCCGCCCGAATTCCCCCTCGAAAACAACAACCCGATTCCGTCTCCGTACGCCGGTTTCGACGCGCGCACCGCGTGGCCTGCGCTTGGCGGCGCCGGCATGAGCGCGCCGCCGCCTGGGTTTCTCTCGGACAACCGGCGGCCGCTGATTCCGTCCCCCGATGACGTCACCTTTGACGGCGCGATGACCGTGGTCCGCGCCGGCGAACGCGGGATGACGACCCAGAACAGACTCCCGACATTGCCGCTTGTTCGTTGCTCCGCGAATCCTATCGCGACCGCGCCGCCGGGCACGCCGTTCCAGTGGGACCACGCCGCGGCGCCGACGAGCGGCGTGTCCACGACGCCGTCCGACTCGAGCACCTCGTCGCCGTCGGGGTCCGTGACGCCGAGAATCGCCGCCCCGTACCCGTGTCCAACCGGGCCGAGGAAGCCGCGCCGCCGCTCAGGCTGGTCGCTGATCTGCCCCCTCGACGCCGTGCCCGTAGCCGCCTCTCGCCGCGGCAAAACCATCAACCAAATCATCAACGCCCCTCGCATCTTCACCACCAGCATCAGCAGAGACAGCGGCGGCGACAACAGCAAGGCTAGTTTTGTCAGCAGCAACAGCAGCAGCAGCGACGGCGCCAAGGAGATGAGCCTGAGCGCCAGCATGAATCCCAGCAGCAGCAACGGCGACGGCGGAGGCGGAAGCTACAGGCGGCGAGTGGTGGGGCGACAGAGAAACCGTCAGGTTCGGAGGGACAGGAGATGCAGCCACTGCGGCTCATCGGAGACTCCCCAATGGCGAATGGGGCCAAATGGCCCCGGCACGCTCTGCAACGCGTGCGGAATCCGGTGCAAGATGGGGAGGCTGGTGCCGGAGTACAGGCCGTCGACGAGCCCAAGCTTCAACAGCGACGAGCACTCAAACCGCCACAGGAAGGTGATGAAGATCAGGGAGAAGAATACCTGCAACTCCGGTGGTGAGCACTCCAACAGCCGGTTGTCTGTTATCGAGACGACGACGACATACGGCGAACTCCGGTGAACTCCACCACCGGCATCCGTGTAAATTTTGTACATATCTAGTTATTATAGTTATAGTTAGATAATGTCGTACTAGTGAGATGACAATATTATTCGACTAGTCGCCGCCAGATATGTATTTGTTTCTGGATTTGGCTTAGAAGGTTATCATATCAGGTCAGCATTAAGTTTTTTTTTTCTTGGGTGTTCTTAGGATGTTCACATTTCATTCATTTATTAGCTTATCATGTGATAGAAGTAACAGTGTAATGCAACTTTAGGTATGCCACAATGTTTGAATTGCCACAAATTTGGTTCTACTGGAATAATTCTCCATATACTTTCCTCTTGGAATCATAAGTTGATTGGGTTCGAGTTGTGTCACCTTACTTGGAGGCAAAAAGGGTATAGGTGTGGAAGGTAAGTCTAGCCAAAAATTGATTTATAGTTGTTGTTCAAACCCTGCAATTCTGCATATGATTCTTTTGTTTGGCTGCTTTTGTGAGGTTCAGGCATTTTACCTTGGTCCTGGTCTATTCAAGCGAATGTAGGGAGCACCCTCGCATGTATAGTTTGTGCATAAGAAACTTATTTAATCATTTGAGTGGACGTCCACTGAAATGTTTTCAAAAAAAAAAGATAGATAAATTTGTAGTCTATCGCTCTATAAACATGCAAGTTCAAATTTAACTTCTACAAGTTTCAACATATTCAGACAAACAACCAGGGCAACTCATAATTACTTCAAGTTTTAATTGCGCATTCAAATACGGAGTTGCGAAAATCTACTTACAAAGGAACAATATTCAGACTGACTGGTACTAGTACCATGAACCATCATAGATGAAATTTACACTGATTATGTCCAATTTAATATCTGTAAATTTTTTGGACGCTGATAGCAAAACTGAATTCGTAACTTTCGTCTTCCTTTTGATTTGAAATACACATGTTTGATTTGATCGATCTCGTGGGACACGGGAGGAAACACATTACAACCTTACAAATCATCAAGCTAAATTTAGCAAAAAGCAGAGCAAGGGTCTCTGTCCCCGGAACTCGCTGCCGTGCCAGACGATTTTTGCCACCGCCATGCAAGAACAGCAAAGAACCATGAGCCACGAGGACAACGGCGAGGATGAGATCGCCGCTGTCACCATCGCCGTCGCCGTCACCGAAACCCACGACAACCATGTCGCCGACAGAAACACCACTGTCACAGAGGAAGACGAAGACCGGAGCGACAGGGTGGAGTTCGCCGACGCCGTGCACGCCGTCGCCGATGACGTCGACGACCCCGAATTCCCCTCCGACGACGAGGAATGCGACGACGTGCGTGTCTCCTTCGCCACCGCCGTCGGCGACGGCGACGGCGACCACCTGCGCGAGGACCAGGCCGAGATTGACGACGACGAGGAGGTGGAGGATGACGTGTCGAGATATGACTATGGCATGTGGATGGCGGCCGAGCCGATGTCCATCCACGAGCGCCGCCGCCGGCTTCTCCAGGGGATGGGGCTCACCAGCAGCCGCGACCTCCTCCGCGGCCGCAGCAGCGCGAGGATGACGCGGCCGCCCAACATCCCGCGCTCCGTGTCGCGGCGTCCGGCCGCCGTCGCCGACGACGCCGCCGCGCCGAGCACATCGACGGCGAAACGGCAACGGATGCTGACGCGGTGCAGGTCCGACAGCCGCCTCGCCGTGCGCGGCGGCGGCGCGGCGAGGAAGCCGCCGCAGTCGACGTTCCGGCGCGTGTACTCCGTTCCCCACTCGCCGCGCGGCGTCTCGCCAGTTCACAAGGCCGCCGGTCGATTCTGCGGGCCACGGCTGCCGCCGTCACCGTCGTCGTCCAAGGACGACGGCGGAGAGAGAGAAGATCATAGCGGCGGCGGCATGGTCAGCCGGCAGAGCTTCACGATCAAGAACCTCGACGACGGGAAGGAGTTCGTGGTGAGCGGGCAGCCGGCGGACAGGTCGTGGGGCGCGCTCAGTGACATCCAGACCGGCGTGCAGCTCAGCCTCGACGAGTTCGAGCGCTTCATCGGCAACACGCCTCTCGTCAAGCAGCTTATGCGCCGCAGCCATAGCCAGCCCATTCCAGCCGCCGCCGCCGCCGGCGACGCGACGAAGCCCGCGAAGAAAAAACCCAAACCACGGTGGCTCAAGAAAATCACGCTCGTCGCCTCCGCCGCCGGCCTCCTCCACGAGAAGGACAAGGAAAGCTCCTCGTCCGCAGCGGAGCAAGAGTCAACGTTGACCATGTCAAAGTCAGCGTCCGCGAGCGCCACGTCATCGTCGTCGTCGTCGTCTTCCTCGCCGTTGGATCGGCCAAAGGTGCACAGCTACGGAAAATCAGGGAAGGAGCTGACGGGGCTGTGCCTGCGGCAGGAGATTCGAGCACACGAGGGGTCGATTTGGAGCATAAAATTCAGCCGCGACGGGCAGCTTCTCGCCAGCGGCGGCGAGGACCGTGTCGTGCGCGTGTGGCGCGTCGTGGAGGCCGACCCTCATCCGTCGTCGCCGGAGCTCTCCGCCTCCAAGAGCCTCCCGCCGCTGGCGCCGCCGGCGATCGGCGACTGTGGGACGCAGGGGCTGGCGGCGCAGTTGTCGAGGAAGGTGCGCGCCCGGCGATGGAAGAGCGGCAAGGAGGTGCTCCCGGAGCACGTCGTCGTGCCGGAGACCGTGTTCGCTCTCGCCGACGAGCCGGCTTGCTCACTCGAGGGACACCTCGACGATGTGCTCGATCTCGCGTGGTCGAAATCACAGGTAATTAATCATAATGCTGGATAATTAAACTCCATCGTGTGTGCTTAATCGTGTCGGGCATTTTGTCGAACACCTGAGCTGCAGCAGCTGCTGTCGTCGTCGATGGACAAGACGGTGCGGCTGTGGGACACGGAGGCCAAGGCGTGTCTGCGGCTGTTCCCGCACAACGACTACGGTGAGCTAGCGTTTCGCCGTTCGACGCGAATCAATGGCGACCTTGACCTGATCGGCCTGAGCTGTGGTGGTTTGCAGTGACTTGCATCCAGTTCAACCCGGTGGACGACGGCTACTTCATCAGCGGGTCACTGGACAGCAAGGTGAGAATCTGGAGCGTGGCAGAGCGGCAAGTCGTGGACTGGAGCGACCTCGACGATATGGTCACCGCCGCTTGCTACACCCCGGACGGCCAAGTATGTCATCACTAATCTTCCATGTTGAATTCGATTGATTTGACCCAGCCAGCCAGTGATACGTGTGTTGCAAATTAAGGCGGCCATTATTGGGTCACACAACGGAAGCTGCCGATTCTACAAGACGACGGACTGCAAGCTCAACCAGGAGGCGCAGATCGACATGAACATATCCAAGAAGCGGAAATCACACGCCAAGAAGATCACCGGCTTTCAGTTCGCCCCGGGCAACCCCTCCGAGATCCTCGTCACGTCTGCCGACTCCCAGATCAGGGTCTTCAACGGCATCACCGTCCTCCAGAAATTCAAAGGTACGCCACTCCGCGCCACGCCACGCCACGCCGCGTCGCGTCGCGCCACGGTGTCGAGGCTTACGGTGTTAATTTTCTTCTTGCTGCTAGGGTTCAAGAACACGAGCAGCCAGATCTCGGCGTCTTACACGGGAGACGGGAGGTACGTGGTGTGCGCGAGCGAGGACTCGACCGTCTACGTGTGGCGGCGAGCGGCGGCGCCGGGGGCGACGGGCGGCGGCGGGGTGGGGAGCAGCATCGTCGGCGTGAAGGCGAAGACGTGGCGGACCAGCCGCGCGTACGAGTGCTTCTCCTGCAAGGACGTGTCGGCCGCCGTGCCGTGGCCGCGTTCGCCGTGCCTGCCGCCGCCGCCGTGCGACGACGACGAGCGCGAGGCGTCGAGCGTGCGCGGCGCGGTGGTCGGTGGCGACGCGTCGAGGAGCCCGGTGCGACGCCACGTCGGCGGCGACGTGCCGGCCCGGCCCAAGTCCGGCCCGATGACGTACTCCGGTACGCAGCAGCTGGGCGTGCCGGCACGAGAGCCGTCGTTGCGGTGGCACGGCGGCGCGGAGGGAGGGAACGCGTGGGGGATGGTGGTGGTGACGGCGAGCCTCGCCGGCGAGATCAGGGTGTACCAGAACTTCGGCATGCCTCTCAAGTTGTTCAAAGGCAAGAGTTAGAGAATCCTTTCACTAAAAAAAAAGAACGCATTGCTTGCACGGAGAAATATCCATATTTAGTGAGTGATACATGAGGAATTCATTCTTCTTTTTTTGTTCTGTGAAATGTGATTATTTTTGCACGGACTCAAGGATTTCTTGGGTTGTAAAATGTGATTGTTTTTTTGCAGCAAAAGAAAGCCTTGTAGATTTTGTTTTTGGCTGGGATTGTCTGCCTTGTCTCTCTTTCTTTTTTTTTTCTTTTTGCGTAGTGTAGATACTCATCATTTGGGACTAGAAAATTGTATACACAGAAATGCATAAATAGAATGTATCATGTAGGACAAGTTTGTACGTGTAAGCAAGTTTTTAGCGCCATTTTTTTATATGTCCAAGACGGTGTTTATAAATTTTTAATTTTGAAGATTAAAACTTCTAGATTAGGGCCATCTGGCAAATCGAAGAAGTCAGAAAGGAAAAGGATTGCTCTAAAAAAAAAGAAAGGAAAAGGATTGAATTTGGAGAATGGGCCACAAATTCGTAATACACGTGTTAACAAGTGTAGCTTTCCGTACTGAGAGCTAAACAAATTTGGCCCATTACTTAAGCTTTGCGTTTTCTTTTCATTTTTAAACCTTTTACGTAAATCATTTTAAGAGTAAAGTATATCTACAAGAGCTTGAATAAGTGAGTATACTTGTGTAACAACTTGATTAGGACGTGAATATTTTTGTTAAAACGATCCATATGCCAAACAAGTCCTTTTTAGCCATGTAAGCAGCTAATCAAGCCATCACTTTAATTTTCTCGGTAATTTTCATCGTTGCAGTCATACTGGTATGCACAAGGAAAGAAAGCACATCGGGTTACATAACTCTCGACAATATAATTTTGAGAATACACGTGCGCATAGTTGATTATTTGAATCAATTAACATCACTATGTTATGATGCTAAAATAACATTCCATTCTAAAACTGAAAAATTGTGATGATTTTTCTCCTAAATTACAAG
Source organism: Leersia perrieri (assembly GCA_000325765.3). NCBI lineage: Eukaryota > Viridiplantae > Streptophyta > Magnoliopsida > Poales > Poaceae > Leersia > Leersia perrieri. The sequence continues at coordinate 3,632,248 of CM002478.1, forward strand.
CAATTCGACTGTTCAAACATATCTCATTCTGTCTCCGATGATAACCACTGAAAAAATACAAAATTAATCCATAAACCAATAATTTCAGTTATGTTTAGAATAGAAGAAAAATAATTAATCATAGATAAAACTACTGTTGACCAAAACACACGTGATTACCAAGTTCATGTACCAGCATGCAGCATGCTCATTTTCGAGTTCATGCACTAGACTGCGGCCACTTATCAAGTTATTGTACCTGTGCAATTTACTCCTATTTTAATAATAAACCTTTCTAACCTTTATTTTAAAATCTGAGCCTTTTAGTCAAGTTAGTAATGCATACGGGTTTGGAAAGAATATATTGCAAATTGTGAGCTAAACTCTACCACCACTTTGCAAGAATAACGATGTGGCCACAAGGTTATGGTTTAATTTTTTTAGCAAGGTCTATTTCTAAAATGTTACATTAAAAATGTTTAAGCAACAAAAAGAAGGGGTCATCTCGCCTTCGACCTTAATCCCCTCTTGTTGGATTCATTTCAAACACTCTGCCCACAATTCAGTTTGTCAAAATAATCCATCTTTGAATCGACCATTTGTACCTTCTGGTGGGCGGCCACATATTTTCATCTTTGTCATAAGTTTATTGCCATCTATATTAATTAATTAAACAACTTCACTCCAAATAGCTTAAGAAAATCCAGTGCTTAATCTAAGATGCGTGCTTGAGGTACTAAGGTGGGTGCTTATGGGCGTGAGTGTGGGCTGTGTAGCATGCGTACGTGAGTAAGTCTGACTTGTACTCGAAAATAATTAAGAAAACTAAAGAAAATCCAGTGCTAATGTTGCAAGCAGGTTAAGATCTGAACTGGTGAACTGCCAAGTGCATTGTTTAACTAGTGCAAGAATTCTTTGCATGTAGTCTTGTTTGGAATTGAAGGAGATGATGGTCTCATTTGGAATTGGAGGAGATGATGGTTAAAGAAACAAGGTTGAACTGGGGCAGTTGGTGACTTGGTAAATATATTTTTTAGATAAGGAAGATAGTTTACAATAGTCTACCCCCTTAAATAAGGTCATTAAGATTTGACAAGGAGCATATCTTTTCAGGAGCAATGCATGCTTCAGAAGCTGATAACTTGATGCATGGTTGTCAACCCAAAAAATGTATTTAAACTTGTCCATATCATGGTAATCCCTTTTGACTATTTGCTTATGATGTCAGTATGAACTCTGAACCTGTAATCGAATTCCTGCCTTCTTGTCAGCCGGCATCGTCAGAACCAGATTAACACCACTTGTCAGATCAAGAATATAGATCAAATAATCTGTTGATATTTCAATTTGTAGTCAACCATGCCAACCAAATCGGTTTGTGTGCCAACAAAATTGGAAAGGTTGAATACATCCTTATGATAACACCGTTCTTATCTTCTGAAATTTTATTCAGCTGCATGGAGCATGCACATCTTTTTAATTGAACCTGGTCGTTGTCCTTTATAATGTTTATCTATTTTGCAAGTCAAAAATGAAAGTTCAGTTCATGCTTGGACGTTTCATTCAGAGCATACAAATATATACTGAACCATATTGAGGAGTCGGACTAATCTCTGTATGCTCTGACTATATACTATATATGGTTATAATTCTTATCGACTACTGATTTGTTACATCTAAAAAGAGAACAGATAGAAAATTAAGTAGTTGGATGATTGGTGCAGTATATTTGGAATACTAAGTAGTCCATGGTCAAGCTTGTCAAATTATGAAAAGAAAGCTGGAGAACAATGTAGAGCTAAAACAATATCTTGCATTTGAAATGGCTATATTATAATGTTCAGGCTTCCCGATTTCTGGTAGGATTAGGCATAAAAGTTCCAACCTCTGAAAAAAGAACACTCGGTCAGGGAGATATCAGTTTTCTCCAGGATCTTCCCATGCCCCCACAGTCCTAACTCTTGACGCCATGATTTATAAATCATAATTCTGTATGTACTTGTGTTTTAATAAAGCATAATACAAACTCATAAACCAGAAGTTCCTCTTTTCGTTAGTTCATACTGAAACAGCAGCATGATGTTCCATACAAAATTTACCCAAAAAAAAAAACTACTTCAAACAACGGTGACCCCAAGCAATCAATCAGTGTTTACAATGGGTACTTCAACTGCTTAAAGAACTTAGTAAAGAGGAGCTACAATTTCCTGAATATACGCATCAACTGCTGAAAGAACTCAAATGTGTATCAGTTTCAGACTTTCAGTATAGAGAATTTTTGTTTTCGAGTACAAGTCTGACGCAGTATAATTTATCATTTGCCCTACTTGTTTAATTACCTCAACGTATGCCCATCATGCAGGTGATCATTAGTTACCATATGTCCCTTCTATTCTCATGGGAGTTTTAAAAAATAGCATATCATTTTCTTGGATCATAAAACAAATCAGGTGTACAAATTGTAGGGATTACCATTTGCCAGAGAAGCTGGGTGAACATGGCATTGGATCATGGAGAGGTGTATATACTGTTACGCAACTTTGCCGGCCTTGACACACACCAGGAGATAGGTGTCTTTGTCTCAGAGTTACCGAGTGGCTAGAAAGCACAAAGGAACTACAATAATAAGTCAGATTAAGCTTAGATGATACTGCAACACGCTTGCCATCATCTCAAGTTAATGTCCGGGATTTTTTTATGAACATACCCGCGTGGAGTATGGCCGACCAGTACTGTGCCCCATCTGGTAAGGCACCTAGTTTATCCTAGCGAAAATCGAATATTCAAGTCATAATGTTACTATTCCATCCAGTTACAAATAGTTGCCATCATGAGCATATGTTTTGGTCAATTTCATCTAAAATTCAAGTATTGATATCTTTCTATTTTCTAAATATATAGACATTAGATACATCAAAAAGGTATGTAATATTGTCTCGAAATATAATTCACAATATTTCAAAGTATTTTAGTTTTCAAATTCTGCAAACAACAAGTAGTTCGGTTGATTTTTTTAAAGAGAAAGGCCTGTGGATGACAATATGACAAGACGAGGAATGAAGGGAACAAATTCAAGAAATTAAATGAGCTAACAATCACAGAGAAAGAGAACGAAAACCAAATGCATGCATGCATGTACCAAAAGCCGGAGACAGAGACTACCTGGAGAGGATTGTTGGCTACTATCATGGGCGTGACGTGCTTGCCAGTTGCCAGCGACGTGTTTTTGGATGACTTGGTCAGTAGTCAACAAAAAGAAATAAAAAGAGCTCCAATAATCCATCGAAGGATGAGATGATCAGAGATTCAGAGTATACAAAATAAATTTTCTGGTGCACATTTACATCATTCAGTACGTACTATACTATAATTGCAAGACGGCATCATTAGAGATTAGAGATTGAGTGATATTACGGTCATTTGTCGAAAGGTATCATATTTTCTAATGAATTCCTTCAAATATTAGCTGAGCCTCCCTTACTTGAGCTTTCACCGAGCCCTTACATAAAGTATTTTAGCAGAGTTTTAATTTCGAGCTTTTTAGCCAAGCTTGCCCTTGCCTTGAAAGACAGTGCTACAAACCTCAAATATTTGGGTCCCATCGTTTCTCCTTCGGATTATGACCCGTTGCCAAAATTTTAATTTTGAAGTTTCATTTGTAATTGATTTTAGCTTTTTTCAACATAGTTTTTTAAATTGTTGTTTTCAAACCACGAATAATGCATATACAAATGTTTTACGTATAAATTATCTGTGAATATGCATTTTCTGCAATTTCAGAGTTATGGCCAAACGATGAAACGCCTTGACATGGAGGTTGGATCGATTTTTATTATTAAAATAACCTTTAATCTAAATAGCCGATGTCATAATACTTGTATTTTACCAAAATTGGCATATTTATGGTTTGTTTCCCAAAATTGGGTTGCATCCCATGTCCCGGAATACAGACCTAAGATCATGGGATTTTATTCTTTATAGCACTTTCACAAGTCATACATCAAAGAAGTAAAGAGTTGCAGTGCTAGACATATCATTGTTTCAGCCTCGATTTTTTCAAAAAATATATATTTTTCAGTTTGCCTTATTAATATAAATATTTAACAAATCGGGAGGGAAAATATATTACAGCCTGTAAAAGCACAATATGCTAATTGAGGTTGGACAGTAGTAGTCAACTTGTACAAGTGGGGGGACAATATTTCAAGCATGGTACGTGATTGATCATCCGTACGTTGATGATAATCAGCAATATATGGCTAATCAATCTCAGGGCCTCTGCCAGTTTGTGTTGATAGACTAATTAATAATTTTCTTAGTGTCCACTAACTATTAGGGAGAGTATATACAACATTTATTTTGCTACTTGTATTAGGTAATAAGGACACAATGCGCTACACGGTTCCTTAAACCGATTAGCATATATCTGAACTAATCTTCAAGTATATATATCATATATAAAGAAAAACGCCAAAATTTTATCGCACTATAATTGATTTTTAGAAGTCCATGATAGTTTGGACAATCCAATATAATTTGCCAGGATGTCTCTATGGTTCTAGTAAATTAAATTTGTCTTGTTGCTATGGCTTAAAAGACAAAGATATTTCCAATAACGAAAAAAAATACTGGCTCCTAACTCTGTCTTATTGCTAATTTAAAAGGCAAAGATATTTCCAGTAAAGAAAAATAAGGGTTTCATTGAACGTAAGATTCGAAAAGACTAAAGAAGGATAAACACAGAAATTAGTATGTCATGCTAACTTAATCATAAGGAATATAAAAACACAAAAAATGCTCAATTGTATATGGTTGGATGGTGCACTGGAAAATAATACAAGAATTTCGAGAGAGGGTGACACAGGATTCTTTTCCAAGAAATTTGAGCTCATGCTAGATTCTCTCTAAAGAAACACATAAGTATTTTTCCCCAAATAATTTATATCCTACAAAATCACCTCCATTTTTTTTGAAAGGGTGCAAAAAGCTTTTCCTCGTATGTATTGATAGAGAAAAAAAATAAGTGGTACAAAGTATTTACAAGGCCTCGCCAAAAAAAGCAAGACCAGCAAAAAGAGTAGAGTTATGTAATCTCCCCCAGCAGACTTAACTCCTTGAGGTTAACCACTCCAGCTTTTACCCAAGCCCTAGCCTCCTCTTTTATCTTAACTATAAGGGTTGCCGGTGTGGAGGCCTCCACTAAATACCATCGCGTTGCATTTACACCATAGCTCCTAGGATACCAAGATATGATAGACTTAATGGGCATCGTGGGGCATTTGGCACAACAACAACGCATAGCCACCATTCCTCAATCGAGTGGAAGCTGTTCCACTCCCCGATTCTAAGGTCCACGTTTGCCAAAGCTTGGATTTTTTCCGGGATCCTTCTAGAAAACCAACATCTTGTAAGTAGGTACAGAGCCGACTTGTCAATTGAGCGGCACAGAGGGAATATTTTTTTGGTTTCGCCATCCCCTATTCTAAAGTCTATTTGTAGTTTAGACTCTGTTTTGGATCACCAACCATGCGAAGAACTTACATTTTGGTGGGGCCAAACATTCCAAATGGTTTGGTTGAACCCAATTTTTGCTGCTCCCAAAGATTGCCGCCCATAGGCCAACTTTGTAGAGTAGTGTCCATTGACTGTAAGGCTCCAAACAATTGAATCTGGAATCAGGGATAGGGGGCCTTGCCGCTGGATCATTCTCCATCCAAAAATTATTTTGTTCCAAAGGAACCTTAAATGCTTTTTTGTTAATCTCCAAGGTCATTTTCATAGGAAAACTCCACTAAAATTAATTGCACTTAGTCTCGACAAAATAGATAATTAACCTCGACCTAAATTGACCATATTGTGTTCAGTTTTTTAAAACACTATCCACTGAGTCGATCTCCCTTGAGAGTTAATTGTGGTTCATTGATTACCTTAATAAAAATATTAAGGATGTACGCACTCCTTCAAAAATACATAGTGTAGTAGAAAAGTTAAAAATACGGTAGATTATTCCATCAAACCATTAACTCTAGTAACCGGTAAGTTGGACTCCATCTGTCCAACAATATAAGTATATGGGATTAGATATTATTAATCCTAGTACAAACCTCTGTGCAGATTTGTTGTAATAGAATTAGTCACATCTTCTCTACCAAATACTTATATTATTGAAGAGATGGAGTAAGTGAGGAATTTGGGGATGAAACCCCTCTACATTGAGTTAGGATCAAAGGAAACTGATGTGTAGTACAATATATAAAAGAGACTAAAATGCCCTCGCTAGTACACTTAACAAACTCCACTAACCCAGCATGACTGAGCAGACAACTAACCTTGCATTGCATGCGCCAATGCATCCAGGATGATTGGAGAATTGGCGTAGAAACACAAATTAAGAAGAGTAGCTACCTATAGCTTGGAACAGCCAAAAGACAAGAATATTTAATGATAGTCGCAGAGGCAAGCTGTATGTGGCATTGAATGTCAACTCCAAGAGGGGCCAGAGGGCAGCAAGAGATAAGGGGATAAAAGATTATTACAGTTAGTTTTAAGGTAGTTAGCACTTAGCAGCTGCCGTCACATGGGCTGAACATCTCTAGTGTGATAGTCTCAACCTCCCTGGCCGGAACACCCACCGTTGTTTGAGTAGTACATATGCAATCTACATCGCTGGATAAAATGGTTGATGCATAGACCGAGTTCGATCAACGCTTACCTATTAGAACCTATGAGGTAATTAATCAGGATCATGCAGGAGTATTTACTAAAAATATAGTATTTCTTACATGATGTCAATTGAAGGGTATATAACGTTAGGTATGAGAACTTGATCCAGACTCTATCCTCTCGCATGATGTTGCATGAAACTTACTTGAATGTAATCTAAACGTTTTAAACTCAAAGAGGCAGGGGCTCTGCCAACTCATCCAAGGAGAGTAAACTATGATTTATGATAGAAATCATCCAGTCTCTACATCCAGATGTATCCGGCCAACAAAACTATGATTGTTAAACATCCAAAAGTATCCCTGTTTTTTCTTCAGGATGGCTCCACTTTCACATTAGTTCTCACACATTGGTCTGAGATACAAAATTTTGGCACAATATATTCTTTTGTTTTTTTCATGTTTTTTTTCCCTCGCGATTAGTTTCTATAAGACCTATATATTTAGGTGTTGATAGAAATGTTGAACTAAAAGAATTTATAGAAGTCGGCATGCACGAGCCAACCGTTCTACACCTTGAGTAAGTCCTTATAATTGAGGCAAATTAAGAACAATAGCTAGCTTTGGCTGTACACTTGTGTACACGCTGAATCTGAAATTCTGAAATGTATTTTTCTATTTCTTCTCACCCTCTTGCATTGACCCTTCACACATTCTTTAATCTCAAATAACCAAAACTAGCCATCGATCACAATTAGAAAAATGTATCACAAGAACCAAAGTAAACACCGGCCAGAATGATGCCATTCCCTTGCAAACCAATTCAAACCCCAAAAGCCACTCCCTGAAATTGGAGGCTTGGAGCTAGCTTTCACACAGGAAATTTGATCAATAAAAAATCATTTGAACACCTAACTTGTGCAGCTATAAAAGGGCCTCACGACCCCCTATGCCACAACAACCTCAAGCCATTTAGCAATTGCTCTCGTAGCTGATCTACCAAGGAGATAGAACTAATTCCAGAGCTCTTGTTTGCGGCAATGGTGGTCCCAGTCATCGACTTCTCCAAGCTCGACGGCGATGAGAGGGCGGCCACACTGGCGGAGATTGCAGCCGGGTTCGAGGAGTGGGGGTTCTTCCAGGTAATCACAAACACACATGAAAACCAATTGGACAAAATTCTTCCACCATGTGTCATGGGAGCACTAATGGGGGCATATATGTTGTGATTTGATAATGATGTAGCTGGTGAACACTGGCATCCCTGATGAGCTGCTGGAGAGGGTGAAGAAAGTGTGCAATGACATCTACAAGCTGCGCGAGGATGGGTTCAAAGAATCCAACCCCACAGTGAAGGCTCTCGCCCGTCTGGTGGACCAAGAAGACGAGGGCCTCACAATGAAGAAGATTGAGGGCATGGACTGGGAGGACGTCTTCACCCTCCAGGACGACCTTCCCTGGCCCTCCAACCCTCCAGCCTTCAAGTAAGTGCTTATGTGTAGCATTTTTGTGACAATCCGCTTCTAAAGCTATAAAAGTATAGTACCTCTTCAAGGACCTTCGAAAACCTCCGCGACCATCGGATCAACGATAATTGTCATGCTGAGTCAGATCATCATGTGCAAAATTGCAGGGAGACGATGATGGAGTACAGGAGGGAGCTGAAGAAGCTGGCAGAGAAGCTGCTGGGAGTGATGGAGGAGCTCCTGGGTCTGGAGGAAGGGCACATCAGGAAGGCATTCACCAACGACGGCGACTTCGAGCCATTCTATGGCACCAAGGTCAGCCACTACCCGCCGTGCCCACGGCCGGAGCTCGTGGACGGCCTCCGCGCCCACACCGACGCCGGTGGCCTCATCCTGCTCTTCCAGGACGACCGCTTCGGCGGCCTCCAGATGCTCCGAAACGACGGCGGTCACGACGGCCGCTGGGTCGATGTCCAGCCCGTCGAGAACGCCATCGTTGTCAACACCGGGGACCAGATCGAGGTGAGTCAGCTAGAATTTTAGTAATGTAACATGGTGGACTTGGTTAGCACACAAGTTAATTAAATCACACTTAATCAAGTAGACCATGATGTAAACTAGGCTACTTAGCAGATTAAGTGCGTGTTTAGTGATAACAGGAGATGCTACGAAATCATCTATAGATTCGGTGCCCATCAGAGTTGATACGAACTGAATTAAAAAAATTGGGATTGTTTTATGCTGTTTTAGACTTGCAAGTAACCCTGAATAATTTAACCCGAAATTGTACTTAAACATTGCTGCTATAATTGACACCTACAGGTTCTTAGCAATGGCCGCTTCAAGAGCGCGTGGCACCGCATTTTGGCCACCCGTGACGGCAACCGCCGCTCCATCGCCTCCTTCTACAACCCGTCGCTCATGGCTAACATTGCTCCGGCGATCCCCGCCGTCTCCGGCGAGGCGGCCGCCTACCCGAGCTTCAAGTTCGGTGACTACATGGAGGTGTATGTGAAGCAGAAGTTTCAGGCCAAGGAGCCCAGGTTCGCAGCTCTGGCGACCAAGTGATTGATGTATGGATGAATTGGGATAACAGCAGTCTGAATTCTATAAGTCTGAACCTGCTGCAAGCTCTCAATCTTAAGCTACATACAGTTATATTAAGTGTGTGCTTACAATACGGATTTGTAGGTTGTCTAAGTATGTGCTTGCAATACAGATGTGTTAATTAGTGTCTTTGCAGCAATCATAACCATGTAATCATTCATATGTGATATATGTATGGTGGCATGTAAGGTTGTCGTGTGCTGTGGTCAATAGATGCCAAAGTAGTTTGTAGCTGGAATTAATGGCATCCATGGGGTTCTTAATTTTTCTTATTTTCTGTTTGAATGTCAGTGTGTTTGCTCAGGTGGTGTGTAATTGTATATTAGTGAGAGATTTGAGGAGGTCCCGTGTAAGAAATATATTTATGGACTATATATAGTTTCAAGTTTCACTTTGGATTAAACAGCTACAGTCTGATAAACTTCAAACGAGTATGATGCAAGTATAACATTTCATTTATATAGATAATGAGAACAGCCTCAACGAAGTAACATGAGTTAGTGCCTATACCATCATCACTATCTGTTCTGACAAGCGAAATTTCACCCTTTTTTCTTAAAATCTATTGGCCGGTAGTCTAAGCTTCACGTACTCCAAAAGTTGGGGACAAAAAACATACCGCGCACATCTGAAATTCCTGTATTGAGCTCTCCCCTCATCGTAAATTAGCAACAACAAAATAATCTTCTGGCTATTCGAAGATCTTCTCCCCAGTTGAGAAAATCAAGAAAATGAAGGAGCTGAAAATACAAAGGTATCCCGGAACAAAGAATACTGTCCTCCAACTTTCTGAACTTGTCAGGTCCATGTTAGATGCCTTCGCTGCCTCCAGAATTCTTCCTGTGAGACCAACACCAACTATCCCTGCCAAAGTCCCAGCTGTGTTTGAGATCCCCATCACTATCCCAGCAAATTTAGGAGCCACATCCATGTGGTTTACAGCAAAACCTGCTCTTCCTAGAGCCAGAAAACCAAGGGATACTGATGAGCAGAATATTGCCCCTGAAGGTGTTCTGAATAATGGAAGGGCCATTAGTGCAATAGCTGATATGACAAACCCAACTGTGTTCAGAAGTTTCCTTGTCTTGGTAACAGATAAGATCTTTCTTGTAATCAAGTGATCAGCAAGAACCCCACCAATATTGGAGAATAAAAACATATTCAAATAAGGAAGCATCTTTGAAGACCCCATATCCTGGAGGCTTAGCTGAAGTCCTAATTTGAAGTATGTCGGCAGCCAATTCATCAGAACATACAGTGCATAGTGGAAGGTGAAGTTGTTCACAACAATGGCCCAAATCGGCGGGCTAAAGAGTATCCTTCCCCATGGAATCTTCACAGTGCGAGGTGCAACGACTCCTCCGGCTTGTGCCTTCATCTTATCTTTGGATGCAACCTTTGGAAGATCCGTGCGAGGCGGATCACTGGCAAATTTGAACCATATTAAAAGCCATGCTACACCCAACATTGCTTCAACAGAGAAAACTGACTGGGGTCCCATGTGCTTCACCAGACTTGGAAGCAGAAGCATACCACAGGCCGCACCAAGGTACATTCCGGAGGTAGTTAGGGACACTGAGCGAGAACGCTCCTGGGGTGGCACCCATTGCGCCAGAACAGTGTGAATGGAAGGAAATATTAAACCTTGTGCAACACCGACAAGAAGGCGAGAAAGAACAAGCAAAATTACTCTGTTTGGGTCTAGTGGAACCACGGCACAGATCAAAGACCACAGAACAAATGACAATAGTAGGACAAGTCTACCTCCCACCCTCTGTGCTGCCCATCCACCTGGAATCTGTGACAGAACATAACCATAGTAGAACATGGATAGTATCATGCCCTTGTTTGCTTGGTTAGTGCCAACAGCATCAGCTGCTACAGTGTAAGCAATTGAGAAGCCCACCCGCTCAATGTAACACACATTAGTGCATATAAATGTCAGTAACACTATCACATAGCGTTTTGGAAACTTCATTCTTGTATTTGCTGGCAGATGTTCCAATAAAAAAAATTCTGATTTCCCACAGGAGTTCACCAAGGATCGACAAAATCCTGACTATCTTGCATCCAGCTCTCACTATACAGGAATGTGAAAAAAGACATTTATCCCAGATTCCCAGTAGAAAATGGGAGGGTCTTTTCACGTCTGCACGACGTAGCTGCTGCTAGTTGCCTGATTGTCGAAGCGAGGAACAGAATAATCTCAACCTCAGATCAGTTCACGACCTGATCAAAGACATACAACATACATATAAGTATATACGTCCTCTCAATCTTAGAATCAGATTAATGGTACATCGAAAAGAACTTCCCAACCAATATAAGATACACTATTGGCATTGCCAGACTGTGTCAGTTCAGTAGCTCTTCAGAGTGCTTACCTGCACACTGGAAGTCTGGAACCTAAGCCGGTTTGCAAAATTAACAGTTAATCTAATTTGACGTAAGTTTGCACATTCTAGTGAGCCTGCAACCTTAATCTAAACTCCTAAATTCGCATGCTTGTTAGCACCAGGAGTCCAATCAATTTAGAACCGCAAACAGCGAACTGCAACCCAGTGTTTTAAGAAATCAAATTAGGAAAAAAAAAATCGCCGACTCGCCGTTGATAACAATCTGAATCTTGCAGAACCAGCAACAATCTCGCGCCAGATCACCACCAAATCCTAACAACAAGAGACGGCCACCCTACACATTCGCCCACCCGTATTCTCACAAAAAAAAAAAAAGGAAACCGGCCAATGAGCCCATACCGGTAGCAAAACGCGAGAAATCCAACTCGCGGATTCAGCAAGGAACACCACCCTACGGGTTAAACACGCCACAGGTTAGATTAGGGCTTGATTTGAAATAGGATTAGCGAGATGTGGGCGCGCGCACCTCCGGTCGCCCTTCCGACTCCTCGAGTCCAGAGCCCCCTCCCTCAGTCCCCGTCCCCAACGCCTGCGATGGCGGCGGCGGCGGCGGCGACGGAGCCGGCGGTGAACGGTGGGATCGATCTGTTTGTGTGGGATAACGGGATGAGGGAGCTCTTACCGGGTCGGACTTTGGGGGGAGTTTTCCTCGAATAAAAGGAGACCCGTACGATGGGGGAAGAAGGGGATGGGGGCCGAGGAAGTCAAAAAAGTCAAGCAAATAAGTCAATGGTCAACATGACTACCAGCTTGTGTACGATTGAGAGACACATTGGGTTAACGACTTTCGCCCTGTGCGGCTCAGCCAGCTAAAACTTCTATAAAAAAAATCATTCCTTCCAGCTATTTCAAAGGGCCTTTGGGATTTTTTCGTACGGACAAGGAAAACAGTTGATACCTTTGATCTTCCGTCACGCACCAAATCTTAGTCGACTGATAGGAGGACATCATTGAATCAAAGAGGTGTAAGATGGACACGAGCAGTAGTTTACATATGTTCATCTTTTCTAGTTGTATAGATTATAGATGTACTGTCAACGACATAAATTATTCATTGGATATTCTTTTATCAGAAGTACGTAATGCGTGACTTACAGCAGTTTGGACATGGGATTGTTAGCTAGGAAGCTTACAAAGTTACTACGTTGTAGTACTAATCAATCCATTAACTGCAACACACGACTCCTGAAATTGAATCAAACGTTGCTATAGGTGCTGGGAGAACTGAAGTATTACAAAGTCTACAACGGTGGGTGTGATCACACTTGAAACTGATAAATTGAACCGAACTTTGCACTACTACAAAGCCAAGTTGCAGGACATTACTACGCCAAAATTAATCTTTGAAGACGCAGGCCTAAGATCTTTGCAGGCGGATTGCAAAGATAGGTGCGCCTGCAAAGATTTATCTTTGCACGCGGGCCTCTTTACGGCCCGCCTACAAAGATTCTTGTATCTTTGCAGGCGGGCCATTTTGTAGTCCGCTTGTAAAGATCTATCTTTATCTTTTTATTTTATTATATACACCAATATATTTTTCATATGTAACAGAATACGTATAGGTTGTCTTGTAAAAGTTTCTTGAATTTTTGAGCTAATTTACTATTTTCTCTATATTAATTGAATTTCTACATGATTATCGAAGTTAATTCAAAATTAAACTACGTGTGCATCGAGTAAGATCCCAAAATTTTCAGAAAAAATATATTTAGGCTCATGTGTTCCATTCGAGCCTATGTCTTAGAGATAGACGAAAAAACAATTATCTTCTAATGATAATAAATACTTTTGTATATAAAGTATCAGATAAGAATTATAATAATATATTTATTTGATCAAAAAATTCTATAAATTGGCATGACAACGTGTTTTTGGTCCATAAGCTTGCCATAAAAAATTAAATTATTTTAATAAATTTGGACTATATATTGTTCACAAATGGATACATCTATGTTGAGTTATAAAAAACTAAGTTAAAGATTTGTCAATTTATGAACAATGTATGGTCCCAATTTGTTAAAATTATTTGAATTTTTTATGGCAAGCTTATGAACCAAAAATATGTTACCCTGTCAATTTTCATAATTTTTGACCAAATTTATATATTATCGTAATTATTATGTATTAATTTAGACATAGAAATTTGAATTGTCCCTAAAAGATAATTAATTTTTCATCTTTATCCAAAACATGGGCTACGATTGAGCATATGGGCCTAAATATAAATTTTTTGAAATATTTCTACATCTCACTCGATGTACATGTAGTTTAATTTTGAATTAATTTCGATAATTATGTATAAATTCAATTAATATAGAAAAAATAGTAAATTAGCTCAAAAATTCTAGAAAATTTTACAGGACAACCTATATGTATTCTGTTACATATGAAAAATATATTGGTGTATATAAGATAATTATTTTTATTTGTTACTTTACAATGATACAACAAAATAAAAAAGATAAAGATAGATCTTTGCAAGCGGGCGCCGTCCGTCTGCAAACGTCTCTATCTTTACAGACCGAGCGTTGCAGGCGGACTGTCCACCCGCTTGCAAAGACCGTTTAGGTCCGCTTGCAAAGATCTTTTTTGGGTAGTGCCTGAAACTTCATGGCAAGTCGTCAAGAGGCATATCAAACAAGAACAAGGTGCATGTCACAATTGAGAGATTCATGTAACAAAAACACAACGTCATGTAAGTACAAATATGCTATGATCTACTCCTAGCTGGCAAACGATAACTAATTACCTGTGCAGTTTAAAAAATAGGCAACTCTGGGACTTCACTCTGTTCTGTCCTATACACTCTATATGTACCAAGTCTACACATATACCATTCAAAATTGCTACCTCCATTATGCACATAGCCAAAAAAAAAAAAAAAAAAAGAGAGGGGCAAAATAAACAGAGAGCACTCTCTCGGGGATATACTCCGGATATACTCCTATCGTGCATGTAGAATGTATTCAGTGTGCATAACGAATAATATAAGAATGTATGTTTCACATATTGCCAAGTGTTGATTTAGGGAACGAATTGACTAACGACAACAGTATGCGACTGCAGCCATTAGTGGAGATTGTTAGTGACATACTATTAGCATCACTATAACAGCCTCACTTGAATTTTCCATTCAACTGATGACTCTTCACATGAAGGAACGAGACTTCCAAAGCGAAACAAAATGCTCCTTTAAGAATGGAACGAGAATGATTGATCAAGTACAGGCTCATCAATAAGCTATATATGGTGTTCATCGAAAATGAGCCAAGAGGATAGTAGTAATTATGAAAAGAAAGGAGAAACACATCATAGGGCGCCACGATGTTCAACCAAAACGTGTCTGAAAATCAGAAAATATCTTGCTCAGCATTTGAAATGTATTTATAAAGTCATGCCTACACTAACGAAACATAATAAACTGACCTCCTTAAGTAAACCAACGTGTGCATATGATCCAAAGGAGGCACTCGGTGTTCTGTAACAAATGTAATGTTTTTTTTGTTTGTAATTTTTCTCTGAAAACAACCTGAATGCTTTCTGAAATTTCAGTATTCTATACGGCAATACCTGGCTGTGAAGGCTATATTTTTTTTCTTAAAGCATTTATGTTTATGACAAGAGTAATAGTCCACATATACCAACGCAAATAATCAAGCATTGAGATTAGTGTAAAAAATAACATGAAATTCAATCGCTCGAATAGAATAAGCCAAGCATGTATTGATAAACATTGTCCTACTACTGCAGCAGCATCGATCAATGGACACTTGGACAGCAAATTGTATCGTACAGTTTACAGGCTTCATAATTCAAGATAAAAAGGGCATGTAGATCTAAATATTTCAAAAATGGATTCTCACTACTTGCTTACTTGGAGCCATACAACAGATGTTTCCTGTAATAAAAATGGGAAGATCGATTAAAAAAGAAAGACATATCTCAGAACTCAGAATTAAAACATGTGGTCTACAGGGAGAGCCACTGTTTAGTTGCAGATCTGATCATTGCACTATCCACTCTTTTAGTGGTACGTAACAAAAAAACCAAAGAGGCAAAATCGACTGCATTCTTTGAAAAGCCATACAGATCATAGGAAAGAATGGATAGAAATGGTACACACAGTCTGGGAACTTTTTTTTAAGAATAATAGCCTTTTAAAGGAAAATTGCAAAAATATGTGTCAAGAAGCAAAATTTGTGAGTTTAGCATCACCTTGACACTACGTAGGACGATAGGTACATATCAACATGGGGTCTGACGATAGGATTCACCTCTACCATGGCAGGAACTTATCGCCACACCAAATAACGATAGGGCTTGACACATGGCCTATCATCATCCCACATGAGGACAGGGCCCACCACAGGAGGCATATCAACATCCCAAATGACGATTGGGCCCACCACATGGGACCCATCGTCATTTGCTATGACGACAGGTCTCGTCACATACTATACATCACGACAGACTTCTAGATGTCAAAAGGAAGTAACCTATTATCATAGGCCTTGACGATAGGTACCTTATCATCGAACCCGATAACGATAGGGTACTAAATCCACAAATATTTTCGTCTGCAATATATTTTTGCATTTTTTTAAAAATACTATTATTTTCTAGAAAAATTCCACAGTTTGGCTACCTCCTTAAATACTTTTTGAACACCACACTATTAGAAACAATAGCCATCAGACCACAGAGATAGCAGACCCAAAAACAGAAATAGTTGATATAACAGTATGCTAGCTGATTTTGATATGATTGAAAGAATGTTAACGTCATATAGAAAATACAAAGGGAAAAATGTAATCAGATTCTTGAATCTGCAGAAATAATCAGAACTTGCCAGGAGCTTTCAGGAACAAACTGTCCATCAATAATAAAAAACATATGTTTTACATCTACACGGGGTATCATCTAAACGACAGAAAAATCAAATTGTTTCTTGATAAAAGTCAAGTACCCAAAGAAATGCACATGCCACACAGTTATGTACTTGGAAGTCAATTATTTCTTTTTCTATTCCGATTTCTTCTTCCTGATTCTCAAGTTTATCTTGGGTTTACACTGAAACTTTTTTTTTTGCTGAAAAACATAAATTAATGTGCAAAATCATTAATGAGAAGCAAGTTAGTATTAAAAAGAGAAAAAAGCATTGGCCAGTAATATAAAACAAATGTTTCACATATGTATAGGAGAAACTTGCGGAACAAGCGCTCGATTACATCACAATTGTCGTCTACTGATATTAACCCAAAGCTATAGCATCTATGTAAATATTCAGAAAGTCAGGCCAAGATTGTTCATGAGAAGTTTCTTTTAAAAAAATTTCTACAAAAGTTTCAAAAAGTTAGCGGCAGTACTAACTTTTGATCTACTAAGATCCTGTTCCTTTCAAATTAGGATTATTATAATATAGATTATTGGGAGTGATATGAAAGAAACAAACAAATTATAAGGCACCTTACTATAATATGATAAGCTTATTCAGGTGAACCTTTTTTTAAGATTATTGGGTGGAAAATTTATCCACCTTGCCATCCCACTCTTCCTTGAGACTTCCAAACCCAATAATCCAGCCTCCAATAATCCAACAAAGAAATAATTCATAACTGATTCTATTCCATATTATAACAATTGAATTACCAAAAAAAAGTCTTGAATCATGTTACTCCATCTTTAATTCACAATAACCAAAGAATAGCCCTCTATCTGAGGCATTAAAATACCCACTTTCACGTATATGAAGTGTCCAAAGCGAGTATTGACAGAGTCAAGCGTTTAGTAGCATAATAAGCAAATATAAGCCCATTTGAGCACAAATAGTGTACTCCAAATTATGCTAAGGTTAAAACCAATAGGGAAATCAATTTAACAAGTTGGATTCATGCAGCAAGTAGGCCATATATATCTACCATTCCCATTTTTTATAATTTTTACCCAAATTAATACTAGCTACCGTATGCAATTTTTCAATTGAAACATTTAACCCATTTAAACATAGTATCAATGTGGTCAAAAGAGGGTGAACTTTCCTTGTTCAGCAAATTCTTCAACTGGGAGGCAACAATCTCACACTCCTCTTCGACGACGGGTTCGTCCTCTATCTATATAGTTATATGCTTGTACGAATAAATACAAAAATGCATAAAAACAAAATTTGCATGGAAATGCATGAAATCTAGAAGTTATTAATTTTACAACTTCTAACTTTTAAAGGATTTTGGTACTGATTTTAAAGGATTTGTGGTGAAAGAATTTTCATTTTAGCATCTTTCCTCTAGAAGTTATTAATTTTACAACTTCTAACTTTTATTTAAAGCCTTTTCTTAGTACCAAAATATTAGTGATATTTTTTACAGAAGGGTTGTAGAGTTTTATGGTCCAGTAATACATAGCATAATTTTAGAAGTCGACGGCGTCGACGTCAATAGTGTCGTCGTGGGTTCGGCCGGCACAACCTAGTGAAGAAAAGGCATGGATGTGTTAGGCGAGGTCAGGAGAGCACGTTCCACAGGTTGGAATGCAGCCAAGCTCACCCGAGAGATGCTGCGACAATGAAGGACTTGCCGGCGCTGAGAATGACTCCTCTGTTCCCGGCTGCTCGCTGAGGCTAAGTCCCTCATGAATGCCAGAATAGAAGAAGGGTGAGCAAGGGAGCAAGTGTGGGGAGTTAGAGCTTAAATGGACAAGGTCGAGGTGGAGTGCTATCTGGCATAGGCAGTGTATGGAAGACGTGTGGGAGGGGTCTAGCACGCCTCTCTACGGTGCTAGGCTGTGAGGAGTGTGTGTGAGGCTGACATGTGGGTCCAGGGTTCGTGGAGCCTACTGGCAAAGAGAGAGGGCAAGAAATAGGCTTAGAGGCTATCTCTTGGGCTGCTGTCATAATGTTTTTTTGGTATGCAGTGTTCACTAAGTTTTTTTTCGAGGTAAGGGGCAGGAGCTCTGCCATTTCATTATAGAAGAAGAGAGTTGATCTAGTTTATAAGAAAAACCGGACCAAGAAACCTTACAACGGCATGGTTAATTAAAGGGAATCGGCAAAAACCCGACATTTGCAATAGCTAGCCTAAGAAAACTTTGACACGTGGTCAAACAGGAAGAAAAATCCTAAAACGACGCCTTGAAGGTACACGCCGACAGAACGGTGACGTCGTCCGATCTAAGATCTAAGGTTTTCACCCGGAGAGAACCCTGTGGTGGGAGATAGCAAAGAAGAACCCCATAGCGACATCTCCAACAAGGTTAACGGCGCCCGAGGGCGTCGCCGTCGCTAGCACCGGCAAACCAGGCAAGACTTTTGCCTCAGGCTCTTTTTACTGCCACCGAGTTGACTAGGGCAGCCCAAATGTCGCCTGTACACCAATCTGCACACCAGCATGACTACTGCCAAGCCAAACGCCACCGAACGACACAACCCAAATCACATTAGAGCATCCACATGAGGAGGGGGAGCACTAACACCAAGAAGGCTGAGCGAAAGAACGACGACACCCGGCAGAAGCCCAACCAACCGTCGAGATGTCACCCGCCGCAAGGTAGTCCGAAACTAGAAGAATTGACAAAACCGCTAAACGGCTCACGCGTCAATTCGCTCTTGTCCAGAACAACAACGGATTTGACAAGCACCAACCGCCGGCACCGGCCACCAAACACCTGTACCTAAAGAAGAAGGGAGGGATCCAACCGCCCCTGCTGCTGCAACGATCGACGACGAAGCGACGACCTGCCAAGCGAGCCGCCGCAAGCCCTAGAAGAGAAAAACCTCCAGCCACAGCCCCCCCGTCACCGCACTCAGCCGTGCCAGCCCAAGGCGGAGGGAGCCGCTGCTAGACCGCTAACCTCTCCAAGAAACACACAACGCTGTTGGCCAGAACGCCCGCCGGCCAGCTCCGCGCCTCGAAGCCCGGCCGGCCCCATCGGTCGCGACCGCCGTCACCGCTAGCAATAACAGGTGAAGCCAATGCCGGCAACGGGCGTTGGCACCGGCGCCCGCGGCGCCAGATCCACTCCGGCGACGTCTATCCGGCCGTCCCGACGTCTCAGATCCAGCCAACCCTGTTGCCGTGCCGAGTCCACCACCACCACCAGCGCAACCTATCATCGCCACCGACAACCAACGCCACCCACCAGCAGCCACCGCCGCCACCACTGCCTGGGCGCCAGATCTGGCTGGGAAGGCACATATCTAGCAAGGGAAGAGGAGAAGAAGCCGCCGTCACTGCCCTCAGCCCGACGCCGCCACCGCCGGCACCACCTGCGCCACCACCTCGTCTGCTTGGAGCCGCGCCGGCGACGAAGCCGC
>CM002478.1:3652286-3670754 GCA_000325765.3 Leersia perrieri
GCCGCTCTGGGGGCGGCGAGGCGGTGTGAAGGGGAGGAAGGGAGGGGCGCTGGCGGTGTGTTTCGCCTCCCGAGTCGCCCCTGGGAGGAGAGCGACGCGGGGGCCTGTCTTCGTCAAAAGTGTTCACTAAGTTAGAGGCGTGGTAAAATTGTGATGTTTACCTCTGGTGTTGTGAGAGAGTGCTGAAGTAATTGGGCTAGAGGGGCAGGGGTTAAAGACTTGATGATCGAGCAAAGAGGTGATTAGGCTGTTAATATGCTGCTGTTAGCAGGAATCATGGGTTGATTGGGTTTTACAGAAGAGAAACAAAATAGTTAGAGGTTGACTTAGGGCCAGTACTTGCTAGGTCGGGGTGTTGGTCTAGTGTTAGTACTTCAACTTTGACTGAAACAAAACATGAAAAACCTTTTTCAAAAACTTCTGGCAAGGGCACAAATATTGATTCAGAGAATCTGAAATCAGGATTTTAGGTTTCTTGAAGTATATCACCAAGCTAGTAAACTTGGTTGAAAAATTCTGCAAAAATTCGGGTGAATTACTTGGGTTCCTAATTAAGTGCATGTTTTTGAGAAGTTTTGCAGAATTTTTAGGTGTGTGGTTTGCTTCTATAAATTATTTGATGACCTAACTGCTATATGATTATGTATAAAATGATATGCTTGAAAATTGTAAAACATTGTAAATAACACAACAAGAACATGATGGATGACTTTATTTCAATTATGAGGGATTACAAGCCTGGGTATGTTACATATGCACCGACCATTATTTTATGTAGTTGCTGCTTTACTATATACGTACAGGGGCAGTATATATATGAGAGTGATTAAGTACTAATTAATGACACGGTGCCGGTGCGTTGCATGTTGGCGAAGGAGCGCATGTGCTTCAGTAGTAGTTTCCGAGGGTTTGGGAGGTGAGGTCGAGGTCGCCGTACTGCATGACGTGGGAGGTCGTGGTGCGCTTCTTGACGGCTTCGTACTGCTGGGCGAGCGTCTCGCCGGGGTGGTTTGCATCGGTGTCCTCCATCCAGGAGACGCTGAAGAGGTCGCCGAGGCAGGTGTTGTATCCCGGAGGCGGCTGGTTCGGGCTGCCAGGGCAGTAGGTGGCCCAGCTGTTCTCCGTCGCGTTCGACGCCGTCATCGCGTACACGCCGTTGTTCGTCGGAAGGAGGCCCTCGAACATGCTACCCGAATAGCTCGCCTCCACGTACATCACCAGGCCCATGTACGCGCGGGCGTCGTGCTTCTTATTCAGTGCTTGCGCAAGTTCGTTCGCCGTCAGGCGCTCGCCCGATGGCATGTCTGTAGTGTATATCCAATTCAGTTTAATTGTATATATGTATTACTAATTCTTAATTTGTTTATATATAAGGATGTGCTACCTCCGTCCCATAATATAAGCAGTTTTTACTTTTCGTGGTCTTCAAAATGTTACTTTGACCAATAATATTTATAAAACTATACTATTTTAAATTAAAATAGTTGCATATTATAATAGTTTGTTTAATGATGAATCTAATAACATCGTTTTTTCGTGATAGTTTATTTTAAATTTTTCATTATTAATAGTCAAAGTTTAAAATGTTTGACTTTGACTTTTCTAAAGTTTGTTATATTTTGGGACGGAGAAAGTACTAAAGTAAGTACACTCTCTTCGGATGTGAATAGATGACGTTGGTTAGTTTATTTTTAAACTAACCAATGTTATTTTTTTATAAAAAACAGAGTCTCAATCAGCATTTTGTAGTTACTGATGTTCGACATGTTTCACGCTTCTGTAATTCTTGTGCGCATGCACTTGCTCATGATGCCCTGATCAGAAGGCCGGAGCAGTCCAATATTTGGGCTGATCCCCTTCCAGGTTATGTAAACGATTTGGTGGATCGTGATGATTACACTGATCCTCTGTTTCTCTGAATAAAGTGAGCGGCTTAATATAAAAAAAAAAACAGAGGAAACAGTAATTACGTACACAGGACTCCGGGGTTGCCATGATCTGAGTAAAAGACGAAGATATGGTCATTGGGGCCGCTGCTGATGACCTTGCCGCTGCCGCCAATGACAGCTGTCTTGTTGCCCAGCAACACGGCCAGGAAGTTGTTCTTATTCACGTCTTTCCCCGTGTAATCCTGCAAGTGATCATGCATGCATGCATGGACGTTAATTAACCATACATACATATGGATTTCAATGCTACCTTCAGATTGAATTATAGCTAGGTAGGTAGGTTGTATTGTACCTTTGGGACTCCGACGTAGACGTTCTTGCCGTTGGGTTGGTTGATGATGACGCCCTTCTGAGGGTTGCTGGGGTTGTTCGCGATGTCGTCGTACATCATCACCACAATGTTCTCGTCCTTGAGTCCTGCATTCTTTACTATTTGGTACGCGTGGCACACGTCTGCCTGGTGACGGTAGTTGTCCCACCCACTCGACCCCGCGATCAACAACGCCCACCTCTTCCGGCTATCAGCGTTGTCGGACGGCAGCCGGAGGAAGTCCTGCAACCGGCCGCCGTTGCTGGTGAGGGCCAGGGCTTGCGGTTGCAGCAGCATCAGCAGGAGGAGGCCTAGGCTGACGACACCCATGGCCATTGGACCTAGCTAGCTTCTTCCTTCGTTTTGTCTAGCGTAGCTTATCGATCGATGGAATGTACTGGCCAATATTGATTTCCGATTTCCCCAGCAAAGTGCGTACCCCTATATATAGCACTAGCTAGCTAACTACTCCCTCCCGTCCCAAAATACTTATCGTTTTAGCGTTTTGTTTTCTAACGTTTGACCACTCGTCTTATTCAAAAATATATTATAAATATAAAAAATAATAAGTCACACCTACAATACTTTTGATAATAAAACAAATCACAAACAAAATAAATAATAATTTCACAATTTTTCAAATAAGACGAGTGGTCAAACGTTACAAAACAAAAACTTAAAACGACAAGCATTTTAAGACGGAGGAAGTATTGGTACTGCTACTACCAGTTACCATGCGTGCTTGCGTTAACTGATTTGTGGCGCATGTGCTCCAAAAGGCAAGTCATACCAGCAAGTTTAGCCCAATTCTACTAGTACCTAAGCTTAGCTCACGCATTACCACTAACCTGCAATTAATGGTAGGGTAAGGTATTCTCTATAAAATATGTACGCCTTAGCTAATAACTCTTTTTTATCCTTAATAAGGCGTTGATTTGTATTATTTAGATTTAAAAATAAGACAACAATTTGTCCGTTAAGTAGATTTCATAACCGATGGATCGTACAAGCTTAGGTTGGTAGAAATAAAATTCACGTCTTAATCTCTGTAGTGGACTTATGCACCGAGTCTTATATTTAATTACTTGTTTACTAGATGAAAGCAATCGACCGATGGCAACGGTCCGATCTGGTAGTCTGGTTTTACTCTATACATGGGTACTAGTATATATGATCACATTTGATGAGAATGAAATCTTCACAGACACACTGCACATTTTTGCAAACAGGCCCAAATTAACCATCTTTGCAGGCGGGTGGGCGGTCCACCTGCACCGCTAGGTATGGAAAAATCAAGATTTTCCCATACGGGTGAGTGCTCATACGTGAAAATCAATATTTGCATACGGATAACTAAGCCCCCGTTCGTATGCTAAAAAACAAAAAAACAAAATCCCCCACCCTAGCCTGGACACCAGATAAAAAAACAAAATCTCCCACCCTAGCCTTGGAATTATCACAGACAAATAATTTGCACACCCTGCCGCGAATCTGTCCCTGTGTAGCATACTGAAAATGCCTGTGATACCTCGACTTTTACCGCCTAAAAAATATTTTATTAAAAACTTATGTTCAAAATTTTGGTTCTTTGGTTGTATAATTAGTACTAAGTACCAAAGGGAGACCTCAACCCCTTGTTTTCCCTAACCATGAAAATCCCAATCCAAAAATCCTCCCCGAACTAAATTACTGAGACTCTAAATTCTATCTCCCTCCTACAAAATAAATACCTATGTTTCAAATGCCTAAAATCATTCCCTAAACCTTTATTCTCCAAACACCTTCTTTTCATATATTGCTCCCTTCCTATGAGCCCTGAGGAGTAACCAAAATTATCCAATTCTCAAATATCCAATTTAAATCCAATTTGCATCCAAAATTCTATCCTAGGTTCCCACCAAAATCAAGTTTTTCCATACTGTTGGGATGTTTTCCCCTTCCTTATTATCCCCTTTGGCCCAACTCCTCTTCCCTCCCCCGCCTACCATGGGCCACGCCCTATTCTTTCTTCCTCTCACCTGCTTGGGCCTCGGCCCGCACATCCATTGCCTCGGCCCATGGCCAGCAATGGCGTCAAGCCCCATGCACGTACGCTGTTTTCCCTCTCGCACGCTCGCTCGCGACACAGCATCTGTCGTTGACAGGTACCTGGGCCCAGGGAAAACGTAGATCGAATGGCTGTCCGTGCAGAGGCTCTGCACGCTCTCGTCTTTCCCCGACCCCGGGTCGTCGCTGCCACCGCCGCCGGCACAACTGCTCCGGCCGGCCCCAGCCGCGCCACGACGCCTCGAGCTCCCACGCGTCGCGCCGCCACACCTAACCAATCCCGACCCCCACCTCAGGCCCCATGCGTCGCCTCCTTGTCCCTCCATGTCGGTCCCCGTCATGCCGCGACAGGCGTCTTTGCCGGCCATAGCACAGTGTGTTGACCTCCAAGCCCCACGCACACCGTCGGCATCGTCGTTTCCTCCTTGTTGTCTTTTGCTAGCACCTGGCCATCATGCCCTGCCATAGCCCCACCTGTCGCCGCCCCATCGCCAAGCTAGTGTTGACGCAAAATTATGTCTCCGGCGTGCCAATTTATGTTGGATCAAAATAATCTTGCATGCGGACACACGAAGGCCTAGGAGATCTGCTTAGCCCCAGTGCAGGTCCTAAATCTTAAAATGCAGATGTGCCAGTCAGTTTGATCCTGCAACTGACAAAATGTTGTAGTTGATCACCAAGGAGCCAATCGTCTGTCTAGCCGATGCGTTGTAACGCCTCCAGCAGATGTTGATGTTGATGGTCCAGGAGCCGATTGGCTGAAGAACCAATCCGATATGCTGCAAGCCGAAGTCGATAAAATATTGGAGATCGATTGACTGTATGTTATACTTAGATCTAAGTAATCAGATAAATAAATAAACTCAATAGTAGTATCGGTTGTAAATAGGATGTAACATGAAAAGCCGATACACAAAGGATATTCTGATTTAAAACCAGAACATCAGACCATCGGCTGAAACCCCGATGGAAGTACACACGCCGTTAGCCGATGCACCTAAACCAATCAACTTTAGTCTTAGCCCGAAGGATCGGACCTAACCGAGACAGCTTGCACTAACACTATCGCTAACCAATCTAAGCGAACCGACTAACAAAATTTACAGTGGTGGATATATCATGTCGTATTTGCCTAGGCTGAGTACCTTGATGCGATAGAAACCTAATTAGAATATTGAACCGAACCGAGAAAGTCCTAACCAGCACCTTAACTAGAATATTGGACCTAAGCAAAAAAGTCATAGCCAAAGTGAACCGACGCAAGATATTAAGTTGATCTACAAACAAACGATATATATGATACGCGACATACATATCAGCAGTTGCCGATATGCATGAAGTTTGACGAGATGCACTGCCTGCCATAGTTAGGACTTAACCTATGCAATTGACCCGACAGCACAGTCTCGTCGATTAACCTAGTGGGCTAGGGTGGCGATGCGCTGAAAGTTGGATTGATCATTGGCTAAAAATACCAGAGACCCCTGGTATACAATTTATACCCTTGGGTCTATTGAGTCCTAATCGGATTCTAAAGACAAAACTTTCCTAACAAGAAAAGAAAACATAGAAGTCCTAATCGACTACAAAAGGAAACTAACAAACCTTCCTAATTACATAAGGAAATAGCTAAAACATAGCTAATTAATAGATAGAATTAAACTGCCAATCCGCAGTCTTCACGACTCCTTCCTGATTTTGGCCTCCTCTTTCCATCGGTTAATCCACTCCTTTCCTTGACTGAATCCAGTATAGAATCTAACAAATTTGGCATTGATCCGATCCAAATTTTAGTGTCAACAGCTAGGGCGACCCCACCCCACGAGCTGCGCCGCAAGCTGCCACCATCAATTCTCTTTCCCGCTGCGCCTGGCATCCGACCCCTCCCCGCCTTCCCCCGCCACGACCTACAACACATTTACTCCCCTCGCCTACCGCCGTGCCATAACTCCGGCCGGATCCCCCCACTTGCTCAATCGCCCATTCGCCGCCCGGCCTTATCTCTCCCTTGTGCAACTATAAAAGCCGTGCATCCCACCACTCCTCGCGCCTTCTCTCCCCTCCCTACCTCGTCGCCCCTCTCAGCGTCGCCACCTCGCCTCCACCCTTCCCCTTCCTCCCATCTTCCCCGCCCATCCATGCCCGTCTCGCCGCCGTTGCCCTCGTTACTTCCCAGAACCCCACTACCTCGCCACGCAGTGTCATTGCCATCGTACACGGCCACAAAAGCTGCCGCCGCGCTCCTACCTATCGCTGGCACACTGTACGATGCCGATGGAAAAGAGGAGAAGAAAGAAAAAGAGGGAAGAAGGAAGGATGTAGGAAGGAGATGACAGGCGAGACCCACCTGTCGGCCTCCATCCCCTCCCCGAACCCCTCTCTCTTTGCTGGGCCGCCCCGCGAGCCACCGTGTGCCTTGGACCTTTGACCGGCGCCCCAAATAAGTTTAGTTTTGGTCCTTCAATTCCCAGCACTTAAGGCCACTTCATCTAGAGTGAAGAAAATACAAGTTTAATATGGGCCCCTCTTTCCCCAGTCCTTAAGAAATATAAGTTCACCTTTGGTCCCCCTTTTCTCTTCCATGGCCCAGTATAAGCAAAATGAGTTCACTTCCAGTCCCTCCCTTTCCCAACGCTTGAGCCCACCTCCCTCGAGAAAGACATAAGTCCAGTTTACATCCTCCCCTTCCTACACATATGACCAATCTTTTCACATAATTTCAGAATATATTCACCAACACCATCTATCCTAATTATTAGGATTATCCTTCTCATGACCATTTTCCAATAAAACCAGAAATCCCATCGACCTTCTAAAAATCATATCTTTTGCTCCATAAGTCCGATCGACCCCGTTCAAATTTCCAAATTCCTCTAAAAATAAGACATATCCTATGACACTGTTAATTATGGTTGTGTTCTTTTATTTTACAGACTTTGGTAGGATTTCAGTGTACTGCTCTCTAGCGTTCGTTCCGGAGGTTTTCTCGTCTGAAGAAGGATGTCAAGAAGATATGGGAACTGGTGACTCGATGGTTCTGTCTGATCGATCACGTATTGGATTTAACTTGGTTTTCTGGGTATTGTGAAGACCACCGAATCGTCACCCAGGCAAACCACCCATTGATCATATTGCTCCTAGTTTATAAATAAAAT
Organism: Leersia perrieri; assembly: GCA_000325765.3. Lineage (NCBI taxonomy): Eukaryota > Viridiplantae > Streptophyta > Magnoliopsida > Poales > Poaceae > Leersia > Leersia perrieri. The sequence continues at coordinate 3,659,747 of CM002478.1, forward strand.
GTTTGCAACTTGCATTAAGTTGTGCATGATTTCTTTTTCTACTCAGCCTCGATTAGTAAAATCGATGGACCTACCTAGTAGTTGCATTATTTACCATAAAAATTGAATACTTACTGTGACTCCTTGTCGATACACCTCGATGACCTTGTTGGGTATGAGTACTGGTCTAAACCCCGCCTCTTACCACCATGTTATAGCTTTGGGGAAAATGTTGAGAAATGGTTTTGAGAAATAGTTTGCAAAGTAAAAATGAGTTATTTTGGGGGAAATTTGCGATGCAGTCCTGCGCCTGTGTGGTCAGGGTTTGTAGTCGCATTTAAGGACCGATTTCCTTTGGGAATTCCATCCGAGCATCTTATCGTATGACCACGCGATTAATATGTGTACGCCCTTGGATGAGTACTTGGTTAGTTTGTGTGGATCTTTTATGTCGATGGTAGTGAGGCACGCCGGGGGTAAGGTGTTGTGCGTGCGGGAATCGCCGGGATCTTGCCTTGGTGGGGAATACGAGATTCGGGATAGTCGGTATCTTGTCTTCGTGAGGGATACGGGATCCATGGGTATCCCCGGGTGTTTTCTACGTAGATGACAGTTGTGTGAATAGACTGATACTGGTCGTGCATCTAGTCGGCCCAACCATGTGACATGAGATTACCATGACTTAGCCTTGGAAAGGCCTTGTCATGAACTTCTGATCCTTGGCCGGTTTTGGTGTTAGCTTTATGTCACGTGGGTAAAGCGCGCAACCTCTGCAGAGTGTTTATGGGTCAATATGATCAACCGCATGCATGCAATGCAATAGCTTACGCGTGCGAGATTCTCTCCCGTGCGGCAAAAGTGGGGCGGAAAACTCCTATTGCTGACAAAAGTGGAAACAATCCCGGTTTCTAATCATGGAAGGGAGTGCAGAATCGGAGAGCGTACGCTCGAATTAGCGCCACCGGATGGAGAAACAAAAGATGAGGGTAATTTGGTTCACAACATTTAGGAAATAGAGTGAAGGGGTACATAGTGGCGTATATAGAATTAGTCTGAAATTTTGATGGCATGATTCTAAATAGATGAATAGTAATGGTAGTTTTCAAAACCATAAAATTTATAATGGCACAGATCCAATTAACCCTTAAAATTAGGTTGATTTTTCCAGGAATCATACCATGGTTCTCGTGGGGCCCACTGGCAGTGAGAGAGAGGCAACTCTTGGGCTGCTGTCATGTTGGCCTTTTGCATGCAGTTTTTATTGAGTTAGAGGTGTGGTAAAATGGTGATTTTTACCTCTCATAATGTCTTGTGAGCGATGAATGTCAAAGTGCTGAAGTGATTGGCCCAGAGGGGCAGGCTTAAGCCTGGATGATCAAGCAAAGAGGTGCTTAGGCTGTTAATATGCTGTTGTTACTAGGGAATCATTGGATCCAGGGCCAAAGCTTGCTAGGGATGTTAGGGATGTTAGTCCAACGTTATTACTTCACTTTGGCTAAAAAAAACTTGCAAAACCTTTTTCAAATAATGCGGGCAAAGGCACGAATATTGCTTCAAAAAATCTAAAAATCAGGATTTTAGGTTTCTTAAAGTAGTTTATCAAGTTGTAAATTTAGTAGGAAAATTCTGGAAAAATTCAGCTGAATTACTTGGGTTCCAAAGTATTTTTGAGAAGTTTTTTCAGAATTTTGAGTTGTGTGATTTGCTCTGTAAATAATTGGATGACCTAATTCATATATGATTATATGCATAAAACGATATGCTAGAAAAATAATAAAACATTGAAAATAACACAACAAGCGCATGATACATGTCTTTATTTCAATTCTTAGGGATTACAACCTTAGATATGTCACACATGCACCGACTATTATATGGAGTTACTTTCTTACGGACATGATAGCAATCGAACAATGGCAACAGTCCGATCATTATTTTACATTGTCGTTGTCTTACTATGTATGCACAGGGATATGCTTGAGTATATATGATGACATTCGAAGAGAATGATTAAGTAATGACAGGGTGCATGCATGCAGGCCTTGGAGGCGGCAATTGCCATGGCGTGGTGGTTGATGTCGGCATTACACATGTTAACGCCATGGCAATTGCCTCCTCCAAGGCCTGCATGCACCCTATTATTACTTAATAATTCTCATCGAATGTCATCATATATACTCCAGCATATCCCTGTGCATATGTAGTATGACAATGACAATATAAAATAATGATCGGATGGTTGCCATCGCTCGATTGCTATCATGTACACAAGAAGGTAACTACATATAATAGTCGGTGCATGTGTGACATATCTAAGGTTTTAATCACTAAGAATTGATATAAAGACATGTATTATGTGCTTGTTGTGTTATTTTCAGTGTTTTACTAATTTTGTAGCATATCATTTTATGCATATAATCATATAGCAATTAGGTCATCCTGTTATTTACAGAGCGAATCACACACTTCAAAATTCTGAAAAAACTTCTCAAAAATACTTTGGAACCCAAGTAATTCACCTGAATTTTTCAACAATTTTCCAACTAAATTAACAACTTGATAAACTACTTTAAGAAACGTAAAATTAATCCTGATTTTTAGATTCTCTGAAGCAATATTCGTGCCTTTGCCAATACCATTTGAAAAAGGTTTTGCAAGTTTTTTTCAGCCAAACTGAAGTTAATAACGTTGGGCTAACATCCCTAGCAAGCTTTGGCCCTTGATCCAATGATTCCCTACTAACAACAGCATATTAACAGCCTAAGCACCTCTTTCCTTGATCATCTCTCACAAGACACTGAGAGATAAAAATCACCATTTTACCACACCTCTAACTCAATAAAAACTGCATGCAAAAGCCCAACATGACAGCAGTCCAAGCCTTGCCTCTCTCTCACTGCATGTGGGCCCCATGAGAACCATGGTGTCATGCCCCAGAAAAATCAACCTAATTTAAAGGGTTAATTGGATCGGTGCCATTATAAATTTTATGGTTTTGAAAACTACCATTACTTTTCATCTATTTAGAATCATGCCATCAAAATTTCAGACTAATTCTATATACGCCACTATACGTGCCCCTTCACTCTATTTCCTAAATATTGTGAACCAAATTACCCTCATCTTTTGTTTCTCCATCCGAGGGCGCTAATTCGAGTGTACGCTCTCCCTTCAGTGATTAGAAATTGGGATTGTTCCTGTTTTTGGTCAGCAAAATGTGTTTTTTGGCCGCATTTTTGCCACACGGGCAAGAATCTCGCACGCATAGCATGCCCAATGGTAAATTACTGCTGTAAGTAAGAAGTATCATGCAGAATTTTTGCATATGTGGAAGAAAGAGAATGAAGAGAGAGAAAGAGGTTGTATGTTAATTTGCTTATGGTATAAAACACAAAGTTATGGACATGATTTTCACCATTGTATCTCAGCTATCTCTTAGATGAATGATTTTTATTGGCCCTTAATGCTATTTTTAAGGATATACATATAACACAATAGACAACCCATTGTAGATAGTTATCATACGCTGTCTCCAGATGAGGTGGAAAAAAATTACTTACAGCGCTGTCTCAACCATTGGACATGCCCTAATCTGTTCATTGCATGCATGCGGCTGATCATATTGACCCATAATCTCGAGACATCCGTTACATGCAATGGTGGCAGCTAATGATAATGATTAGTGCGAATCTCAATTAATTCTTAATTGGTCATCGTTTATAATAATTGTTAATTAACAGTAGTAATGCGTAAGCTAAGCTTAGGGCACGTACAACAGGCCGTTGTTTGCCGTCGGCACGCAATGTTTTTATACAGAAAACCCCCCGCGCGATCGGATCGAGGCGAGGCCGTCGTCTCGTTCGTCTACGAGCGAAGCTCGTGCTCCCAGGCGGAAGATGACCCATTGTACGATCCGCTGCGGGGAGACGGTGGAAGCTCGGATCCGTTGCGCGCGGGGGGATTTCGTTTGCCGCCAAGGTTCGCGCCACCACGACCGCCGAGTAGAGGGAGCAGAACTCCGGCCTCACATGGCCGACCCCTCCCTACCCCTCTCCTCCTCCAACCAACCATTAAAATCGGTCGCCCATGTCCCGTGCATCGTGTTGGTAGCCTCATCTCGAGTTCTCGTGGCCCAGTCATGGATATCAAGGGCTCTGGGCACCATGCCCCTTTCTCCCATGGCGTGTGGAGACAGGAGGAAGACGACTGGTTGCCGTCAGGCCCCGTCGCCACCCGTTCCCCTCTCCTCTCCTATGTCAGGCAGGCCCCACGAGAAGGGGTGACCCCTATCCTCTCGTGCATACAACAAAATGGCTACAAAGATCAATTGTGCGCTAGATCACCATGAGTTTGTATGTCAAATGATGAATTAATTATCATACAGACATCCAAATATACAGCCCATTATACAAGCTGTCTGTTTGTGTCAAAAGGACAGCAACTGTCTCCACCGTTGTACTTGCCTTTAGGTAGTAGAATTGGGCTAACCCTGCTTGCTACCTAATATCAGTAATAGGGGTACGTACACACGCATGGTATCACTACTGGAGAAACGATGTTTGCTGCGTAGGCCGGATTCGACATTAGTTTCGGTTTAGCTAAAATCCGATACTAAAAATAATTTTTAGTCCCGGTTTATAGAAGTAACGGTCGACTATGAACTTTAGTCCCCGGTTAGCTAGCCCCGGTTCAGCCTCTATCAAGGCACCAGGAATCTTTACTCCCGGTTGGTGTCCCCAACCGGGACTAAAGATCAGCACTTTAGACCCGGTTTGTGTTACATACCAGGACTAAATATCGTTTTGATCTATGGTCCTGGTTTGTATCACAAAATGGGTCTAAAGTTTGCAACATAAAGTTAGCCTAGCCATCAAAGATCGTTTCTCGAGCAATGATACCATGCATACTTTCATACACCAATTACAGATATTAAATAGCAAGCAAGGTTAGCCCAATTGTACTACCTAAGCATAGCTTACGCATTACCACTGTTAATTAACAATTATTATAAACGATGGCCAATTAAGAATGAATTGAGATTAGTGCTAATCATTATCATTAGCTGCCACCACTGCATGTAACGGATGTCACGAGATTATGGGTCAATATGATCAGCCGCACGCATGCAATGCAACAGCTTATGCGTGCGAGATTCTCGCCCGTGCAGTGGAAAAACCCGTTTTGCTGACAAAATAAAAAGGAAACAATCCCGATTTCTAATCACGGATGGGAGTGCACGCTCGAATTAGCACCGCCGGATGGAGAAACAAAAGATGAGGGTAATTTGGTTCACAATAATTAGAAAATAGAGTTCAGGGGTACGTACGTAGTGGCGTATATAGAATTAGTCTAAAATTTTGATGGCACGATTCTAAATGAGTGAATTTTAGAAAACCCCATGTTTTGGGTCTAATGTAACACATAACTACAAATTTAATTTATTTTATCACTTAGCACCATGTATTAAATACAATTAACATCAAACCACATGTTTAAGGGGATAGGCTGACATGAGGCAGATTAGATGGGATCCTTCCTCCACCATCGGCGTGGCTCGCGTGGAAGAGCGGAAGCGGATCCCGCGCCCTGAGTTCCTGCGCCCACGATATCTGTCGCTCGTCTTCCTTCCGTAAGTCGCCCCATTCCCCTGATCTCCAATCTCTCGCATGATGGCCTCCAGCAACGATCGCACGGTTGACCTAACTGGAGGAGGAGTTGAGGAAGGGAGCGCAGGGGGAGACAAAACCAGAGAAACGGTTGGAATCAGTATTCCTAGCAGGTAACGATCAACCCTTGTCATTGGATGATCGTCTGGATTAAACCTAATTATGATCTAATTCTGGGATTTGAAAGCACACTGATTCATGGTTTCGTTGATAGATGGGATTAATCCTGTTAACCATTTAGCTTGCTTTCTCATGAATTTAGCGCTGACAAGATCCAGATTAGGGGATCCGAATTCTAGCAATTCCGTTTTATAATGCAGTTATTGTTGTATTTGGCACTGAAAACCAGTATAACAACCTTGCCAACATGTAGATTTGCCGAGCAACGAACTCATGGGTCTTCCACGCGAGCCATGCCGATGTGGATGGAGGATCCCATCTGTCAGCCTGTCCCCCTTAGACACGTGATTTGTTGTTAATTGTATCTAATACATGGTGTTAAATGATAAAATAAATTAAACATGTAGTTATGTGTAACATTGGACCCAAAACATGGGGTTTTCTGAAATTCACTCATTCTAAATAGATGAATAATAATGGTAATTTTCAAGACCATAAAATTTATAATGGCACCGATCCAATTAACCCTTTAAATCAGGTTGATTTTTCCAGGGCATGATACCATGGTTCACGTAGGGCCCACTGGCCGTGAGGGAGAGGCAAGTCTTGGGGTGCTGTCATGTTAGGCTCTTGGATTTAGTTTTTATTGAGTAGAGGTGTGGTAAAATGGTGATTTTTACCTCTCAGTGTCTTGTGAGAGATGAACGTCAAAAGTGCTGAAGTGATTGGGCTAGAGGGGCTGCCTTAAGCCTGGGCAATGAAGCAAAGAGGTGCTTAGGCTATTAATATGCTGTTGTTAATAGGGAATCAGGGTATCCGGGGACAAAGCTTACTAGCTAGGGATCTTAGTTTAACGTTATTACCTCACTTTGGCTGAAAAAAACTTGCAAAACCTTTTTCAAATAATGTTGGCAAAGGCACGAATATTGCTTCAGAGAGTCTAAAAATCAGTGTTTTAGTTTGTTAAAGTAGTTTATCAAGCTGTAAACTTAGTTGGAAAATTCTGGAAAAATTCAGGTGAATTACTTGTGCTCCAAAGTATTTTTGAGAAGTTTTTTTCAGAATTTTGAGGTGTGTGATTTGCTCTGTAAATAATTGTATGACCTAATTGATATATGATTATATGCATAAAATGATATGCTAGAAATATAATAAAACATTGAAAATAACACAACAGGCACACAATACATGTCTTTATTTCAATTCTTAGGGATTACAACCTTAGATGTGTCACACATGCACCGACAATTATATGTAGTTACTTTCTTACGTACATGATAGCAATCGAGCGATGGCAACGGTCCGATCATTAATTCACAGTGACGTTGTCTTATTACGTACGCACAGGGACATGCTTGAGTATATATGATGATATTCCATGAGAATGATTAACTAATGACAGGGTGCATGCAGGCCTTGGAGGCGGCAATTGCCATGGCGTGGTGGTCGACGTCTGCACTACACATGTTAAAGCCATGGCAATTGCCTCCTCCAAGGCCTCCATGCACCCTGTCATTAATTACATAATAATTCTCATCGAATGTCATCATATATACTCCAGCATATCCCTGTGCATATGTAGTATGACAGTGACAATATAAAATAATGATCGGACCCGTTGCCATCGCTCGATTGCTATCATGTACACAAGAAGGTAACTACATATAATAGTCAGTGCATGTGTGACATATCTAAGGTTGTAATCCCTAAGAATTGAAATAAAGACATGTATCATGTGCTTGTTGTATTATTTTCATTGTTTTATTAATTTTCTAGCATATCATTTTATGCATATAATCATATAGCAATTAGGTCATCCAATTATTTGCAGAGCAAATCACACACCTCAAAATTCTGAAAAAACTTCTAAAAAATACTTTGGAACAAAGAAATTCACCTGAACTTTTCCAGAATTTTCCAACTTAGTTTACAGCTTGATAAACTACTTTAAGAAACGTGAAATCCTGATTTTCAGATTCTCTGAAGCAATATTCGTGCCTTTGCCAATACCATTTGAAAAAGGTTTTGCAAGTTTTCTTTAGCCAAAGTGAAGTAATAACGTTGGACTAACATCCCTAGCGAGCTTTGGCCCTGGATCCAATGATTCCCTAGTAACAACAGCATATTAACAACCTAAGCACCTCTTTCCTTGATCATCCAGGCTTAAGCCTGCCCCTCTGCATGGCCCAATCACTTCAGCACTTTTGACGTTCATCTCTCACAACATCACCATTTTACCACACCTCTAACTCAGTAAAAACTATATGACAAAGCCCAACATGACAGCAGCCCAAGACTTGCCTCTCTCTCTCACTGCATGTGGGTCCCATGAGAACCTTGGTATATATCATGCCCCACAAAAATCAACCTAATTTAAAGGGTTAATTGGATCGGTGCCATTATAAATTTTATGGTTTTAAAAACCACCATTACTATTCATCTATTTAGAATCATGCCATCAAAATTTCAGACTAATTCTATATACGCCACTATACGTACCCCTTCACTCTATTTCCTAAATATTGTAAACCAAATTACCCTAATCTTTTATTTCTCCATCCGGCGGCGCTAATTCAAGTGTACGCTCTCCAAACGCGCACTCCTTTTCCGTGATTAGAAATCGGGATTCTTTCCTTTTTTTTTGTCAGTAAAACGTGTTTTTCGGCCGCACTTTTGCCGCACGAGCGAGAATCTCGCGCGCATAAGCTGTTGCATTGCATGCTTGCGGCTCATCATATTGACCCATAATCTCGAGGCATCCGTTACATCCTGTGGTGGCAGCTAATGATAATGATTAGCACTAATCTCAATTAATTCTTAATTGGTCATCGTTTATAATAATTGTTAATTAAACGTAGTAATGCATAAGCTAAGCTTAGGTACTAGAATTGGGCTAACCTTGCTATTTAATATCAGTAATAGGGGTACGTACACACGCATGGTATCACTACTGGAGAAACGATGTTTGTTGCGTAGGCTGGATTCCACATTAGTTTCGGTTTAGCTAAAATCCGAGACTAAAAATAATTCTTAGTCCTGGTTTATAAAAGAAACGGTTGACTATGATCTTTTGTCCTAGATGGCTAGCGCTGGTTCAGACCCCTATCAAGGCGTCGGTCATCTTTAGTCCCGGTTGGTGTCCCCAACTAGGTCTAAAGATCGGCTCTTTAGACCCGGTTTGTGTTACATACCGGGACTAAATATCATTTTGATCTTTGGTAATGGTGTTTAACACAAAGTGGGTCTAAAGTTTTCAATATAAAGTTGTTGTCTTCTTCAACCTCCAGCTAGCCCGAGCCATTTCTTCATGTTTTGAGGAAAGAAGAGAGGAGGTGCTACCAAAATTTGTTTTGGTGATAATATACAAATCAGAGTGATTTCATAGCTTAGCAACTTCATCCTATAATGAGTTTTCTAAGCATATTATATTTAGATATATGTTTTTTTATACAATATTGCCTTGAAGAATCTTGGTGCAAAAATGATGAGAGAGAAAACTTGTTTATCTAAAATTTTATGAAAAGTGATGAAGAGATGTCAAATAAAATAGAAAAATGTGATAAAAGAATTGAAAAAACCTATCAATGTTCAAAATAATTACATTTTTTTCCATAGAAATTACTTAAATATTTAAAATCTGATATTTAATTAGTTTGCATAACATGTTTTCGATCAGCAAACAAATGATTAAAAAATTACAACAAAAATGGTGCGTACGTTCGAAGTGCACTGTGCGCCGTTAGGTCAGTATGGGATGAAGCACATGTGCTCCTTCGCCAGTCTTAGTTGATCACCGTTTATAATAATATATAAATGAGATAAAAATTTTAAATTTCGGTTAAATTTTTTTATAGTTCAGATGGAATTAAAAATATTGGGTTGGATGTTTTAAATTGACCGTTTTTTAAAAATTTCAGTTTTGAAATTAATATTGAAAATTTTCAAATCACTTTTGAAAACTTTGCACTCCAATTTTGAAAATTTTCAACTCAATTATTTTGAGTAGAGTTTTTAAAATTTGAATTGTGACTTTTAAAATTTTCAAATATCAAACTAAGAAGTTTCAACATTTTTAGTTGAAAGTTTTTAAAATTTGAGATGATTATTTCAAAAAATTTTGAGTGCAAGATTTAAAATATTTTAAAACTTCCAATCAAATTTCTCAACTCTCTCTTCAATTTTCAAAAGTTTCAACCGAATATTTGGAAAAACTCCAATCAAATTTTAATCTTCCACCAAAAGTTAAAATTTTCAACAAAAAATTGAAACAATTTTTTTAAGAAATTTTTTTATTGAAATTACTTCAATTTTTGATCAATTTTTTTAAAATTTGTACAAAGTCAATTATCACTAATGATATAATTAACACACTTAATCTGTGATGTCTAATAATGTGGCGCAAAAATCTAAAAATATTGGTTCAATTTGGCGTCCAAATGAAAACTTGAAAGCTAAAAATTGAAAAAGGAAATTTGTATTATCTTGGCGGTTGAACCGTCAAGTCATAATTTTCTTGGCGGTCGAACGGGCGGCCAAGATAATTATTTGTGACGGTTAACCGGCAAGAAATATGTATTTTCTTGGCACTCTACTTTTGGCGGTTGACCGACAACAACAATTTTTTTACGGTTTTTATATTATTCTTGGCAGTTTTTGGCGCCAAGGCGCCTTGCGAGTCATGGCGACTCGTGTTTGGCTGATCTGCTGCGGCGGCGGCGGCATGCGTCGCGTACTTGCGTATTGCGTCCCGTGTCATGGCGTTCGCGTCGAGGCTTCTCGATCAGAGTCGTGGGCTCGATCTAATCTGGCTTCCATATCGGCCCAGTATATTATAGGCTTTCGAGCGGAAGTCACGTACGGCCCAATCCAAGAAAACAGACTGGCTGGCTGCCCACAGTTCGTTTCAACCGAAAAATAACAGGAGCCACTGACTGGTGGGTCCAAGCTCCGTCCAAACCCAACGGTTAATCGAGATGGCTATCTAGCACCCAGGTGCGCGCCGACCCGAGCGCCCACCTAGACACGTGGCGCACGGAGGGCACACCGCGTGGGGGGACCGTCCGGGGTCTCTGCCCGCCATGTGTCCCGCCACGTGCGGCGGTCGGGCGGAAGAAAAGACGAGAAGGGTGAAGTAGCGCCCGGGGCCGCGCCGGCGACGAAGACGACGACGGTGGCGGCAAAGAAGACGGCGGCAAGGCCCCTGTATTTAGGGTTTCGGGCCGGGATGGGGAGGAGGGGGGAAG
>CM002478.1:3670854-3684771 GCA_000325765.3 Leersia perrieri
GGGGGGCGCAACCAGGCGCAAGATAGCACCCCGCCACGGTTAATACTGTGTGGGCGTGTGGAATCGGCGGGCACACGGCGGATCTCGCCGGCAGGCGAGGGCGATGGCCTTACATCTGAAAGATGGACCCTCCTCCGCTTAAATTTTCTTCTGCTTTCCGCTCAAGCTCTTCTTCTTCTCGCCTTCTGCAGCAGTGGAGAGGCAATCGATCAGCACTCTCAGGAGACGATTCCGCTGCAGCGAAGTGTCGCCTGTGGCTGTGCGGTGATCGGCGGCGGTGGCGAGACGTAGTATGCTGCATTAATTTTCTGGGACAGGGTGGTTGATTGGTGATTGATAGATTGATTGTTCGCACCGGTGTTGGTGTGGTGTGGTGTAGAGGAGGCGACAGCAGCGAGCTGAGGCACACCATTCGCTGCATGTTTGTGTTTTGTTCAGTTTTTGCTTGTTTGGGCCTGTCAGTATTCAGTAATAGTACTAGTCAGGAGCCAATCGACGGTTTCAGGATAGGGTTCCACTGCAGTGAATTGACAGGGTAAGGAGAGTTATACAATACAACTGCAGCAGTGGCACCATTTGATGGAGGATTGTCTTGTTCTGTGGATGGGAGGAGATCGTACTTACACTTTAAAATAGAATATGAACTATTGTTAACTCTTTGTTTACCTCAGATGGCAGGGTTAGGGGCTTCTTTGGCCCTCTGATGATTAAGGAATAGCCTTGATGATCAAGCAAAAAGAGGTGATTAGGTTGTTAATATGCTGCTGTTAGCAGGGAATCAGGGGCTCATTGGGTTTTAGAGAAGAGAAAAAAAATAGCTAGAGGTTAGTCCAGGGCTAGCACTTGCTAGGAAAAAAAAACCTTTTTCATAAATTTTTGGCAAGGTCACAAATATTGCTTCAGAGAATATGACAAACTAGTTAGGTTTCTTAAAGTAGATCATAAAGCTACTCATTTTATAATGTAAGATGTTTTAAATTTTTACTTACAATGTTTGACCATTTATATTATTCACATATTTAGTAAAAATATAAAAAATAATAATTCATTCTTAAAATACTTTTTGATAATAAAGTAAATCACAAACAAAATAAATAATAATTTTATAATTTTTTGAATAAATCGAATGGTTAAAATTTACAAGCAAAAAGTCAAAACGTTTTATATTATAAAATGGAGAGAGTAGTAAACTTGGTTGGAAAATTCTAGAAAAACTCAGGTGAATTACTTGGGTTCCTAAGTGTTTTTGAGAAGTTTCGCAGAATTTTTAGGTGTGTGGTTTGCTTCTGTAAATTATTTAGTGACCTAATTTCTATATGTTTATGCATAAAACTAATATGCTAGAAAACTCAAAAACATTTAAAATAACACAACAAGCACATGATGGATGACTTTATTTCAATTATGAGGGATTACAAGCCTGGGTATGTTACATATGCACCGAGTACTACGTAGTTACTTGCTTACATACATGAAGCAATCGAGCGATGGCAACGGTCCACCAATCATTATTTTATTTAGCCGTTGTTTTATTATTTACGTACCGTACAGGGGCATGCAGTATATATATATATATAATTATATGTGATGACATGATGAGAGTGTTTAACCAAGGACAGGGTGCGTGCAGGCCTTGGAGGCGGCGTTTGCCATGGCGTGATGGTCGACGGCGGCGTTGCACATGTTGGCGAAAGTACGCATGTGCTTCATCCCATAGTGCCCCAACGGCCCACAATGCGCCTCGAACGTGCGCACCATGGATTTGAGGCAATCCCAGTCGTCAACCAGCGGCTGCCCCGCCGGACGCCGGGTCATGAGCTTGGATGATGCGCCGGAGACGCCCAGGAGTAGGTCTCCGATGAGCTCCACGCTTCTATCCACGCGTGATCGCCTCTCCATCTCTCGGAGAAGCCGCTTCCATGCCTCTGCCTTCTCAGCCGTTCCCTCCGCCGATTTCTCGTACTTATTCCACAAGTAGACGAGTTTGGCATCCCGTTGGTCCACGCCGCGGCCTCTGGTGACGCCAGTGGCACTACTATGATCATTAGTAGAGGTGTCGGCAGCGTAGTAGACGCTGAGGGGTTGGCAGGATAAGTCGAGGTCGCCGTACTGCGAGACGTGGGAGGCCGGCCATGTGAGGTTCTTGACGATTTCGTACTGCTGGCCGAGCGTCTCGCCGGGTTTGTGCAAGTCGGCGTCCTCCATCCAGGCGACGCTGAAGAGGTCGCCGAGGCAGGTGTCGTTGTACGGCGGTATCCAGCAGTAGGTGGCCCAGCTGTCCTCCCACGGGTTCGCCGCCGTCATGGCGTACACGCCGTTGTTCGTGGGAAGGCGGCCATCGAACATGCTACCCGACTCGCATGCCTCCACGTACAACACCAGGCCCTCGTACGCGTCGGCGTCGTGCTTCTTCTGCAGTGCTTGCGCAAGTTCGTCCGCGTAAAGGTAATCCCCCGACGGCATGCCTGTACGTACGTGCAGTGTCGTATATATCCAATTCAATTTAATTAATTGTATGTATTCTTAATTTGTTTGCAAGCAGTTTTACAGTCTCGAGAAGATTTACCACTTTTTTCTAGTGTAAATTTGGTACCTTTCACCTGAGGTAATAGAAGATATCAAATTTTACACTAAAATTTTAGTGTCTTTTGGTAACTACTCAAGGGTTGTAAAATTGTTTTTTATATATAATGATATATTGATCGATTAACAGATATAACGTACACAGGACTCCGGAGCCGCCATGATCTGAGTAAAAGACGAAGATATGGTCGTCGGGGCCGCTGCTGATGACCTTGCCGCTGCCGGCGCCGGTGAGAGCAGACTGGTCGCCCAAAAGCACGGCCAGGAAGTTGTTCTTATTCACGTCATCCCCCGTGTAATCCTGCAAATGATCATGCATGCATATGGACACAATTAACCATACATATATATGGATTTCACCTAGTATCAGATTAAATAAACATAGCTACCTAGGTAGCTAGGTTGTACGTACCTTTGGGACTCCGGCGTAGACGTCACTGCTGGGAGGGTAATCGGTGGGGTGGTTGATGATGATACCCGGGTAAGGGTTTTCGGGGTTGTAGGCGATGTCGTCGTACATCATCACCACAATGTTCTCGTCCTTCAGTCCTCCATACTTCATTATCTGGTACGCATGGCACACGTCTGCTTGGTGGCGGTAGTTCTCCCACCCATTCGACCCTGCGATCAGTAACGCCCACTTCGTCCCGCCATTGGACGGCAGCCGGAGGAACTCCTGCAACCGGCGGCTGTTGCAGTTGGTGAGGCCCAGGACTTGAGGTTGCAGCAGCATCAGCAGGAGGAGGCCTAGCCAGACGACACCCATGGCCATGGTGGGACCTAGCTTCTTACTTCGTTTTATCTAGCGTATCGTATCGATGGAAATGTACTTGCCTATTGATTTGTGATTGCCCCAGCGAAGTACGTACCCCTATATATAGCACTAGCTAGCTAGTTATTACCCGCTTGCTATACCATGCGTGCGTGCGTTAACTGATTTGTGGCGCACGTGCTCCAAGAGGGTAAGTCAGACAAGCAAGTTTAGCCCAATTCTAGTAGCTAAGCTTAGCTCACGCATTACCACTACTGTTTAACAACTCTTTTTTGGACCCATAATAAGGTGTTCATACCTATTATTTAGATTTAAAAATAAAACAACAATTTGTCCGTTAAGTATAGTTTTCATAAACCAATGGATTGTACAAGATAAGGATAGTAGTAATATAAAATCCATATGTCCTCATCTGTAGACGACTTATACACGCACCGAGTATTACATTTAGTGACTTGTTTACGTATACATGAAAGCAATCGACCGATAGAAACGGTCCGATCTGTATTTTATTTAGTCCTGTTTTACTATGTACACAGGCCAGGGCAGTATATATGAGAATGAAATCTTCACTGACATTACCATCGTATATGTATTAGCAACCATGCTCAGACGCAAATGAGATCGATCCATGTTCGTAGCACATTGGATTAGATTGATCGAGGCTAAGATGAATTTATTATTGTCAATGGTTGATATTCGCAAACTAGGTATGTAGATGACAGGGGAACGTTGGCGTAAGGATTTATATAATACGACATCATCGCAAAGCAAAAAAACACGAATTTTTATATTGGTTCGGGCCTCAAGAAGGTAATTGCCCTACTTCCAGTTTATATGGGATTATGGTGAAAAAGCCCCCTAATCAAAAAGTACAATATTTGGAACAAGGAATCCGTCGAGATCATAATCGAGGGGATCGATTATAATCTCGATTACTTTGGTGGCTAGACTACTATGCTACAAGTAGGGCTTCTGTTGTGATTGGATTGATCTATCCTCAACCCGTGGGGGTGGCGCTCCTTTATATTGTGTGCTACCTGTAGTCTTCGGGTAGGACTCGGACTAAGAGTCCCGCACGATTAGGAAAGTCCTCGCCTCCCATGAATAGGACTTCCTCTGGATCTCTTGTTAACACGGACTCCTTCTGTATTGTCCGGTAATTTCCCTTGTATGACTGACTTTTTTCCGTATTTATGAAGGTATACCTTCCTGATATGCTTCATGCTTTCGGGTATTGGGGATATCTCTTATCTGTAATCATGACAATTAAATTATGAATTTAACAAGTCCTAGTATACTTTATAGACTTTTTATACTACACAAATTTTGGACATATGATTACTACCTAAAGTACCAAGGTTTAAGTAAAACTAATATAGCGCACAATTTTATGAACTTAATAACATTGGTAAAATTGGTTTCATTATTTTTAGAACGACAATAACTTTTGTTGGAATTATTGTGTGGGCTAAGGCCCGTATGGAATTATTGTGTGGGCTGAGGCCCCTGTTGGTCCTGCTCTTGTTATTAAAGATGACGTGCTGGAGGACAAGGAAGAGGATCAAGAAGAGGTGGTAATTTGTTTTCTCTGTGTGCAGCATACATGGGCTAAGACAGATGGGATGCGATCTAGACTTTATTTGTTCGTCTTGGGGAAAGAAAACAGGCTGAAGCCTTACTGTGCAAGTGGGCCGTCCTAGTTGTGGCCTGGCTGAGGACAGAGCGAGGCCGGGGCGCCGGTGAAGTCTTCTGCGGCTGACGTGGCAGTGTCACATCAGCATAGACCGACCGCTGTTGACCACAGCCGGGATCAACGGCCAGCGGTGGCCGATGAACGACGAAGAGCCGGCGATGTCGAGGTCAGGTTTTAGGAGGAGGGGATGGTGGGGAATCTAATGAACGGTGTGGATTGGGAGTGGAGGCATTAGAGAGGCCGACGGCGAGAGAGGGTAGAAGTTGCGGCCGCCGCCGCCTGCGCTCCCGTCACTTGCTGCTGCGCGCCGCCGTCTGCACCGAGCGCCGTCGCCTGCGGCTCTGCGCTGCCGCCTGCGCCTGTTGGGGTGGTGGCGGCCACTCGGAGGGAGGGCGGTGTTGGGCGAGGAGGCGGGAGGCGGCGGCGGCCAGGAGGGCGGCGGGTGGCGGCGGCCAAGAGTGGCTGGGAGGGCGGCAGGTGGCGGTGGCCGACCGGGATGGGAGGGGGGAGGGGGGCTTCTAGGGTTAGTTAGGGTTTTGGTGGTTGGGGTGGGGTTTTGTTCCCCCATCTCGCCGCCCGGCCATCCAATCGGGAACCCTAGGATTGGACGGCCGGGACCGACCGGACTGAATCGGCCCAGGAAAAAGACCATGGGCGTATCGGGAGGCCTAAGAAGTTTATTTTAATCTGTAGTGGATTGTATAAGATAAGGGTAGTAGTAATAAAATAATATGTAGATCTTAATCTGCAGTGGACTTATGCACCGAGTATTATATTTGGTTACTTGTTTACATATATACATGGAAGCAGTCGACCGATAGCAACGGTCTAATCTGCATTTCATTCTCATCACATTTGATGTGAATGAAATCTTCACAAACACACTACTCCCAGTGGCGAATTTAGGATGTAAACTAAGATGTGCTAGTGTAAAAGCATATATAGCATGACCAAAGAAAATTAGAGATATATCCACTTAATATTTCCAATACCACCCAAACTATACATATATATAATCAAAAGAACACCGATGGTTGTTTGCGTCGTACGTCCTCTTCTTCTTCATCTTCTTTCATCATAACCCCCTTTCTCCGTGATTGGTCCAACATATATATCCGGCAATGAAACCCAAACTAAATAGCTGTACGTGAAGGAACTTTGAGGAAGCATAATCCTTCATGTTCTTACAGTTAACATAAGGGCAGCGCATAAAACATATGAAGTCATGCACATCATCAATGAACTCTTGTGAGTTGCGGTCAATGTTGTACATCCATTGCCGGTTCATCTGCAACACAAGTATATCAAAAACTTGAATATTCCAATATCCATTTGTTAATTAAAAGCAATAAATTCAATTCAATTAATTTAAGCTAAATTGATATAATTTAAGCTCAGAACTACTTAATAGTGTACCACATTGTTTAAAATTAAATGCATTATTTTAAGCTAAATTGGTATAAAGTAAAAAAAAATATCCTCACATGATAAATTAATTGCAACGTGGATACTACTGTTGAATTCTAGATGAATTTTATTCCTAAAAAAAACCCGCTAAACCGTACTATCCTTTGCTAGATTGTGAATATAATTAGTGGAATTTTAACCCCAAGGTTATAGGAAAGTTGATGAATAGGGATGCCTGCACAAACTAATCCACCGAAATTACGAAGACGTTGTGTGGATGAAGAATATCCTATGTTTTCTCTATTATCCTTATAGGAAAGCAAAACTTTTCTCTATTTTAGATGGGAAATAATCATTTGGAATGAACAAACTAGTTTTCCCTCTAAAACTAATAGTGCTTAAACTACCTCAAATTTCTTTATTTCTAAACCGTGAAATGAGCCATAATAGAAACCTAAAATGAGAGAAAGAATTAGCTAACCTTTTTACCCAAAAATGGATAGAGGAATCAAATGAAGTCGTCTCCACGAGCAAGAAGAGAGTCGGCCGAGAGCAAGAACAGAGTTTCAAATGAGCAAGAACATGCTCGGGCATGGGGAAGAAGAAGATGGATATAAAGGTGTTACACCTTTAGTCCTACGTTGTAGCTCAAACCAGGCCTAAAAAGGTCCATTTAGTCCCAATTTGATCCAAAAACCAGGACTAAAGTGGCCGAGGGGCCTTCAGTCCTGGCTTGTGTTACCAATCAGGACAAAAAGCAATCGAGACTAGAGATAATTTTAATCACGGACCCATTATGTCCCGGGAGTGAAACTCTAGATATAAAGTACATTCTCTACTATGGTTTATTCTGACAATAACCATTTATAGTTACTCTTATCGTATTACCCTGCTTCGACTTCACATCACAGATCAACCAATTTACAAAACCGAGGTTATTCCTAATGAGCAACCAATTTACCTGAAAAATTCAAAATATTATAAACTAAACACTTCCTAAACAGTATGCATGTGGTGCAAATGCATGCATGGACTAATTGGTAAACCATTTCAATTATCAACCCAAAAGAAAATGCATGAACATATATGACAAGAGATTTTCTGGAATTATTTTAGCTCATAATTACAACCTTTTTAAATCAACCATTAAAGTTGAATGTAGTTATATAACTGGTTTTACAATTTTTGTTACAAGAAAATTATCTTCCCTTGTTTAGAAAACACAGAATACATAGAGATTTTATACAACAGCAAGACATCAAACACCATTCAACTATCCATTTCTTATCTGAGAAGGGGCGCATGTGAGATCATCCAATGCCATCAAATATTGATTCACATGGCCTAATGAAAAACCCTAAGTAAAACAAAAAAAAATGCAGCAACCAAACTATCCGACTGCAAAATATCGTGCCTGGCAGGATGGCTGGTGTCATGGTTGCAGCATCACTAAAATGGCTTGTTGTATCATACACTTCCTATGATTCAGTAATCAGAAGTATAAGATGAATTGGGACAACCATTATCATTCCAAAACAACATAGAGCAGCATTAGCTTATCTTAGCTCGTGGATCTTGTTAGAAAACCGGCCCAATATAGACATATCGGAAACTGGACGCGAAAGCAAATGTCGTAGAACATCCAAACGTGAAGACGACACTGAGGCACGATATTTGTTAACAAGTTTTGGGCGAGCCTACTCCCCGAGGCACTGATTATGGGTGCTCCTCCCTAATCCAACATAATTATAGTGTATATGAGTATCCACGATCCTCCACCGACAACAACCGGCAAGTCATACCAACGCCTATGCTAAAATCGCCTTGTGGTTACAATAGGTGTGCCTCTAATTCTACACCTACTACAACACCAACTCCTAATTTAAACCGATTAAGAACACATATTCGACACAATCTAATAAAATCCATCTCGGCGAATATGTAACGTCAATCTGGATCCATCTGCTCTTTGTGCGAACTTCTGTGTACTTGGACTTGGGTTGTTCCTTTTGCAACTCACGCCAAGCCACCAGACGAGCCTACGCTAGGCCTACCAACTCCATAGTCGTGCACCGCAACACTAGCATACTTATCTTCCATGACTCACTACCAGAATCCAAAATGTTCCTGACGGCTAAAAACAGTCAGTAATAAACGAATTACCGTCAGGAAAATTCGTCCTGACGGGTACACGTCAGGAAAATGCCGTCAGAACTAGCTTGTCGGAGAAAAACAAATTTGCTTGACGTATGTCCGTCAGAAAAATTATTCCTGACGTGAATGCACGTCAGGATTAATTTCCCTGACGTTAATGCACTGTCAGTAAAATTCCTATATAACTGATAGGGCTGGCCGTCAGAGATAATGTACTATTTTTTATGACGGGTAAAACCGTCAGGAAAATAGGCCAAACAACTATCACCAAAATGATTTCTTACAGTACAAATATGCTGGTTTATAACAACAAATATACATAAATACAATTACAATGGTGATCCATATACACACACAATATAAATAGCAAACATAGCTATTTATCACACAAACACATCAACAGCTCAAGATCAAATTTTCATTCAGAATACAGATTGATGTCCATCATCATACTCATAGCTCTATTGTCAAACTACAAATAAGCATTAACTTCTGAAGTTTGCATGGCATAAGACACAACCTAATAGAACCGAGTTTCAGAATCACTCCATCTATATGGTTCTAACCATATACAAAAACTATCCGAAAAGCACTAGTTTGATGCAACTCCATGACATGTTTGAGTAGCAGCATCATGGAGAGGTAGCCAAATTTCCTATACAATTCTTCTCGCTGTCGCTACTGACACCATTAGTTCTCTGCAACAATTTGAAGAGTTTATAAGTAACTCACTTTACAATGCTACAGAGAATGCTTATATAGACCAGCTAGCTCACTCACTTGCCAAGAAATAAAACTTCACCAATTCTTAAGCTACTAACTCAAGCATGCACTACATGAATGCATACAGCTTATACGAACCAACGAAGTTGTGTGGTTGTCACTTAAAATATCAGTTAAGCTTTATCCATCATGCACTTCAGAATATGCTTATGGTCGATGCCCAATGGAATAATGTTTTTAGTCTGACATGCCAACAGGATTTAATCATGTAGTTTTAGGCAGCACACATACCATTTGATGCAATAGTCCATCCTGCTGTTGCTACTGCCACCATAGGCAACAACCATCATTGTTTAGAAATCACTTCCCTGCAATAGTTTGAAAAGTTTATCAGTAATTTCTCCAATCCCTTGGTGTGTCCATGTAACTGAGAATATACTAATTATAACCTTCTACACAATCTTCTATTTCGAGCAAGATTCAAGTCATGGCAAGTTAAAAATATTTTGTCCACCTTATTAGCAAGTCTCAAGTAAATGAGAATACGGCTGTTTGATGACAACAATCAACATATATGGGGGACAATAAAAATATACAAAGATAAACATTCACCTGACTGCTGAATTGGTTGTGCTCACTATAATATGCCAATAGGATGGTCTAGTTCACTAGGGCATCCAGATTATATAGGGACAATGAGTATCATAGCAATATAAGGGAAACTTCTCTTAAACAATGAGAATCAAGATTTCAAACCATTACACTGCACACATACCATTTATCTTATTCATGTCAGTACCAAGATTAACTTTTAAGCTTCTAAAACCTCAAATAACTTTTTTCCGTCCCACGTAATTCTTTTAATTGTTTTATCATGTGAATGGGGTGATCATCCTAGTACAATGAACTTTTACTTAGTTTATACATATGAGCATCATAATGAATGAATGGACAAAAGGCAAGGAGAACATACGGAAGCATTCCAAGGCTCTTTCCCTAAAAATTAAGTTTCATCACAGCATATAGATGTAAAGAAGATTTCTCCTTAGCTTCCAATTCGCGTATCTGCATGTATAATTCAAGAAGGCATACACTTCACTAACAAAACAAAATAAAGAAGCAAGAACAAGGTATGAAAATAGTCATACCACATTGAGATATTTTCTGTTCTTATTAGTTGGAGCAACAGTCCTCTTTATTGAGCAACAGTCCTGCATTGAGAAATTAAGAAAAAATAATGCATGTATGAAAATTTGTTACTTCTATAGAAGAAAAAAGTGTATAAGAGCAGCTGTGAGCAGAAATTAAATTCTCTTGAGGTAGCTCAAATTAAATTATCTTAAGAGAGAACAACAATTTGTACAAAGCTTAACATTTATATACCCACTACCTGGGAGGTCAAATTTTGTGGTGATTGGATTATGAAATCTTTACAAGTCCAAAACTGGGTGATACCAAATTAAGGTAGCATCTGCAAATCACTTCCTCAAATCGAAGGTATAGAAAAATACAAAGATGAAGTATTTTCGTCCATTACAAAATAACTAACCACAAAATATACTTACTTTCTCCAACAGGTGCAGCCTTGCGTAGAGGAGTAGAGGGATCTGCTCACTGGGACTGCAGCTCCAGATCTGAAGGCATAGAAGGCAGGGACGACCTAGCTTGACTCCAGATCTGGACGGAGGGTTGGAAGGGATGGCTTCTAATCCACCATTGGAGAGACCCTAGTTGGTGGAGGAGTGGAGAGGACCAAACAAAATCAGCTTTACAATCGATTGGATGGATTGGAGCATACCGAAAGAATGATTAGAGCTAGATTCCTCACCGTGAATAACACATCAAACTCAGAGGATGACGGCTCATCTCAGCAGGGCCTGCCTCCCTGCCTCTCCTCTTGCTGCCCTTGCACCCACATGGGAGTAGGAGGGGAAGGAGATGTGTGGCCGGGAGCTCCTGTGTCCACACGGAGGAGGGGGAGAAGTACAACCGGAGAGGAGGGAGGAAGGGGCATGGCGGGCGGCGGCGGCAAGGAGACGGGGCACGAGCGGTGGCGGCGTTGGGGGTGGGGGGCGAGTAGTGGCGGCAGCATTGGGGTGGGATGCGGAGGGAGAGGGGATCGATATGGTTTTGGGCCTTAGGGTTGGGCATCGGTAGTCTTTTCGCTTGTGGTTATTCCCTCTTTTTTTATCCATACGAATTATCCTGATAGGCTAAGCACGTCAGGAAAAATATGCTGCGCGGCAATCTCCCAAAATACGGACGCGATATCCAATTTTTTCGCGCCTGCTAAAATTTCGACTTCCCAAAACCTTCCATGTGTGCGCAAAAAATTCGCTGACGGTGTGTTCACGTCACAGAAATTCCAATTATCCTGACAGCTAGCAATCCACGTCATAGAAATTACAATTATTGTGACAGTTTTCTTGTCCACGTCAGGAAAATTATAATTTTCCTGGTGGTTTTGCAGAACGTCACAAAATATAGTATTATTGTGACAGGATGGTTCATCCACGTCACGGAAATTATGGACCGTCACGAACATTATGGTTTCTGGTAGTGACTCCACCTGTAACAACGCTCCCTTGTAATTTGTACATATGTGAGCCCGCCATCTATTCAGCCATCACAGTCTTGCCATCCTCCATGATGTTTATTGTCTTCCGATCAGAATTCACATGATTCAACTATCCTTCCTCATATAGGCTCCCAAGTGAATTAGACTCCTCCTTATCCCTGGCATGCGTCTTACATCCCTAAGAAACACCTCATTTCCATTGTACATCTTAAACTTGGCATCACTCACTCTAATAACACAATCTCTCATGTCATCGCCCATGTGAACTATACCAAAATCACCAGATTTGTATGAAGAGAACCATTCCTTTGATGTTACATGATAGGCACCAGTCGAATCCAATATCCATGCTTTACCAGACTCCTTGTTAGACACCATGAGAAGCTCATGACTACTGCTTATTGAGTCATCGTCACTATAAGCTGCTAAACTTACACTTGCACTCTTCTTCTTCATTAGCAACGGACAATCCCACTTGACATGCCAATGTTGTTACACTTAAAGCACTGTATGACCCACTTCACCTTGCACTTCAATGACCGTGCCTTCTTATCATGCTTTGCCTTGACCAGTAAACCCAAACCTTTAGCATGAAAAGCCTCAGTTGCCTCATTCTTCTTTGATCTCATTAAATAACGAGCTTACAACATCGAGATTATCTCCTCAATCTTGATGGTATCCTTGTCATACGTAAGGGCTAGTTACCACATGTTCATAAGATGACACTAAAGAGCACAACAAAATCATGGCCTTGTCCTCATCCTCTAGTTTCACATTTAACTTGCTTAGATCCGTGATCAACTGATTGAAGACATCCACGTGCTTCCTAAGATCTGACTCCTCTTGCATCTACAAACCATACAACTGTTATTTGAGATACAACTTACTTGTCAGAGACTTGACATATACTGGGTTGCCAACGTGTCCCAAATTTTCTTTGGTGAATCTTCCTCCATGACATGGTACATGACCGAATCCGAGAGACACAATCGTATAATCACAGTTGCCAGTGGCTTGATTTCCACCCACTTGTCATCCTCCATCTTCTCCAGTTTCGTCTCACCAAGAGCCCTGGATAACTCATGTTGAGCCAACAGATCCTTCACTCTAGTCTGCCAGAGAACAAAATTCTCAATGCCATCGAACTTCACCACATCAAATTTGGAAGCCATCGCCGCTATCAACGATAATCAACTCAACCGACTATCGCCTCGGTCAAAATTGATCTGCCCTGGTTAAACCAACCAGACTATCCGCACGCACCTCGCCTGCGTCTCCCCTTCAACTTCAAGCTTCACCAAGAGCTGCGCCCATTGAGATTGAGCTATAAATATGTTGAATTTTTTCTTACGAGACTTGTGCTCCTTGCTTGATCCCTTGTCCCTTTAATTATAGCGTGCCTCTCTGCGGTGTGGGGTGTGGGGAGGAGCATGCGTGAGGCTGACATGTGGGTCCTAGGGCTTGTGGGGCCCCGTGGCAATAAGAGAGGGCAAGAAATAGACTTGAGGTTGTCTTGGGGCTGCTATCATGATTGTTTTTGGCATATAGTTTTTACTGAGTTAGAGGTGTGGTAAAATGGTGATGTTTACCTCTCTGGGTCTTGTGAGAGATGAACGTCAAAATCGCTCAAGTGATTGAGTCAGAGGGGCATAGTTAAGCCTGGATGATCAACCAAAGAGATGCTTAGGCTGTTAATATGTTGTTGTTAATTAAGTGGGGACTCAGGGGATTCATGGCCAAAGCTTGCTGGGGATGTTAGTCCAATGTTAATTAGTACTTCACTTTGGCTGAAATAAAACTTGCAAAACCTTTTTCAAAGAATTTTGGCAAAGGCACAAATATTGCTTCAGAGAATCTAAAAACCAGGATTTTAGGCTGTAAACTTAGTTGAACATTCAGGTGAATTAGTTGGGTTCCAAAGTATTTTTGAGAAGTTTTTTCAGAATTTTGAGGTGTGTGATTTGCTCTGTAAATAATTGGATGACCTAATTGCTATATGATTAT